>VDFB02085902.1:0-23314 GCA_007258455.2 Sequoia sempervirens
AAGTGCAAGTATAGCCCAGGGGCGCCCAACTTGTTGGAGGTCAAGATCTTGTTTAAAATGCTCAAGCATCCAGTCAATCTCTTCAGAATTAGCCTGCTATCCGTCGAGCTATTCAGCAAAGCATTCCGAGACTCACAGCTCCGGCAATCAGCAATAGAAGTTGAAATCCTCAAATTTCAAGATGCGAGAAACTTGTCCTTTTCAGGCAAAAGCACGCCTCTAGCCTGAGGGCGCCCATCTTAAGGAGGGGGTAAATCTCGACAGTTTCGATGGCGGATACAGTCAATTGGTTCACGATTAGCCTGCTCGTCCAATGAGATATCAAACGTAGTCATCCGAGTTTCAGAATTCCAGTGGCAGTCATCCGAAGATCAACTTAAAATGGAGTTTTCATGTTTCTGAGCTTCTCCGTTTATTCCCAGTGCAAGTACAGGCCAGGGGCGCTGGCTTAAAGGACCTTTCAAATGGAAAAAATTTGCAGACAGAGTCTTCACGACATCAGTAATACTCTAGCCTAGCTCCGCAACGCATCATCCTGCTTGTCGATCCGATGTTCCAGGTGATCGTGGCGGTGATTCTACCAAGCACGTAATTTCACAGGCGGACCAACAAATGATTTTCAGTGTATTTCCACAGTCTAGAGGCGCCTAGCCTTTAGGCCTGTCAGATGAGCCCGTTCGCGTTCGAAGTCTTCACGGCTATTGAGCGTAATCATTTTATCTATTCAACGAGCCTAGCCGTCAGCCTTCGGGATTTGGCAGTCGCTCGTACGTGCGAGGTCTTTAGTGTAATACTGCAAAGCGAAAACGTCCGAAAAATGGCCAAGTCTGGAGCGGTAATTTTAAATAAAATACGCACTGGAGTTTTTGAGGTCTTAGAAGATGTTTTCTTGCTTCGTCACCTCCAGGGACTTCTTTTGTGGGCCCTTCTGGCTGTCCGTTAAAACAGATTGTGCATGAATCGGGTTATCCCGGCTCCAAATATCAGAGGTCAAAGTAGGGTAGTTTGGTGAAGGTTCAGTTTTTGTCAAAATGACACCAGTGCAACCAAGAGCTAGGGGCGCTTTTACTTTTGAGGCCCTTAACACAGCTTTCAGGTGTCGTGCATACAGTCGTTGGATGCAGAATGTCTCCAGGCATCACGGTGAGCCGTTTCTGTGAGGTTTACCACTTAGATTCACCATTAGCGGCCGTTTGAAGCGTCGGATGCAGGTTTGAAAAATAGCCAAGTTTGGAACACCTTAAAAACAGATTTAATTAAGGCCCTGAATTTTTCAAAGGTTAAGCGATGGATTTTGCGGTGAGTGTCTCAGTAGGACATTTCTTCCTTGTTCAGTAGGCTTTCCGATGAATATCTCAGATCAGTCTCAGCATCACCCGGTCATCCGGAAATCAGTGTCGAAGTTGGCCAGTCGTGACAGTGTTGTCAGCTATAAAATAGGGAGTTAATAAAAAGTGAAGTATCTTGAGCAAATGGACGCCTATATGCTCAAAAGATGACTTTTCGGAATCGTTGAAGTCTCACGATGAATCTCAGAGCTTCACCCGGGTTGTCAACTGAAGTTCCAAATATGCTTATTTATAAATAGCAATTTTCTATTTTTGGCGCCCTTGCATGATAATAAATATTTTATTATTATTTATTTTTGAACTTCCAGTCAGTGGCAGTTCAACTGAAATGGTCCAATGGGAAGGCTTCTATTTTCATCAGGGTTTTAAATCTTGCAGTTGTCAGATTGATGCGAATTTCATCTTCTTTAAGCATGGCGCCATCTTCATTTATTATTCACAAAGCTAAAGAGAAATTCGTTTTTCTTAAGAGAAATTCATATTTTTGAAGCAAAATTCGTTTTTCTTCAAAGCAAAGGCGTATTTTTGAGCAAAATTCGTTTTTCTTCAAGGCAAAGGCGTATCTTCAAGGCAAATTCGTTTTTTCAACCAAAAGGCGAATTTTAGCAAACCAAAAGCAAATTCTTCATCAACAATCATTGGCGAAGACATCAAAACATTTTATTTGCAGGTACAAGTCAGAATTATCAGCAGACTTCAAACAAGATGGCGATTTTAGCAGAAGCAGAGCACTAAAAACTTCTTTCTTCTGTCTTAAATTCTTCTATTTCTCGTCTTAAATTCTTTCGCATGTTTGAAGAATTGGCGACTTTTAGCAAAACAAATCATCTGGGTTGATTCAGAATAGCTTCCTCGAAAAAACCCATGCGGAATTTTTGAAAATTTACTCCGAGGAGCATCCAGTTCTCAAGTTTCCTGTAATTTTTTCTCAATTTGAAAATTCCTTGCATGAATGAGAGTAGAAGTCAAATTTTTCGCCGTCGACGTTACGAGTTGTCTTAGAATCTTCTTAAGACCAAGAGCCCATATCTTAGATTTCGCCCAAAAATAACTCTTCGAAAGGCTATTTTTAGCCTCAGCAGGCTATTTTTAGTTTTCCAGAAAAATTGTCAGAATATAGCCGTGTTCACAGTCAACAGGCGAGTTTTTTAGAGTACAGTACACACAGACTGAATTCAAGACCAAATCGGTCTTAATTCATGATTTCGTTAGAAAAGCTGAGACCGATTTGTATCAAGCCACAGAAGAGATAATGGCCATCACTTCAGTCACGGAGCCGCCAAAGTTATATGTCAATTAAATGCTAGTTTGAGTGTGCAAAGATTGCCAAGATTGCTCAAGTTCTTTGACATTGGATCTTGTCGATTAACAATCTCTTTGAGGATTATTTAGAGATCATGTAAACCCGGTTCTCACCTCTCGGGATAGACATTACACACACGAGTTGAACTTGGTGTTACCCTTTCCAGTGCTTCGATGTTGTCATCATGCATATCTATTTTGCTGATTAGCTTTTGCACTTGGAGTTTTCCATTAGGGTTTCGTTAAGCGATGGTAGTCTTCCGGTTAACTTCGCTTTCAATAAGGGCGTGCATGCTGCCCGCGATTGTCCATTTTTAGATTAGATGTTTGGTTAGCGTGGTAGCTTTCCAGTTAACTATATAGTTTACTTCATTAGGGTTTAATAATTAATCTTGCATGCATTTGCGAGACTGTAGTTAACACAAGGTGATTTTAGGGTTCCCTACACCTTGATGTATATAAATAAGAGCTTTGCTCATTTGTAATTAACTTTTGCTTGAGAGAGAAATATATGCTGCGCCTACCTTGCCCTCAATATTGCTCTTTTTGTATTTGTTCATGTGTCTTCACTATTACGATTAATTGTTATGCCACATAGGGTTTCATGCAATTGTAATGGTGAATTCTTTCTGTTTTGTGCAACTTTACCATTATGATCAAGTGTTATGCCACATAGGGTTTCGTGAGATTGTGATGATAAATCTGTTTTGTGCATATTTACCATTGAGGTCAATTGTTATGCCACATAGGGTTTCAAGAGATTGAGATGATAAATCTGTTTTATGTATATTTACCATTGTGATCAATCGTTATGCCACACAGGGTTTCGAGAAATTACGGTGATAAATCTGTTTTGTGAATCTTTATCATTATAATCAAGGGTTATGCCACATAGGATTTCGTGAGATTGTGGTGATAAAGCTGTTTGTGAAGTCTTTTACTATTTCGGATCAAGTGTTATGCCACATAGGGTTTCATAAGATTGTCATGGTAAATTCTTAAATCTGTTTTGTGCCCAATAAACTTGTTAGATTGAGATGATAGATGCGCCACCTTGCCTTCAAGTAGAGAATCTAAACTCGTTTATCGTCCGATAGTCAAAACCCTGCTCCATTTCCTCATGCTCTGTTTTCTTGAGGAAATTGGATAGATTTAAAGTAGATAGCTTAGTTGTAGTTAATGATCTACGAAACCAGAAAATCCTTAGCTGCAACGTTCTTGGTTTTCTTAACCTTGTGCCTCTTCGGTGAGAACAAAAAGATAGGACTTAGATTACTTTTCTTTTTCATGCATTCCAGCACAACGAGGGAGCTTCCCCTCCTAATTTGAAGAGCACTCATTGCGTAGTGTACATAGCTGTCTGTACAAACCTGCACTCCAGAGGTGTTAGATTTTACGCCAACATATGTAATAGACCTTATAGCCTTGAGGCAAGTTTATTTTTATTACTTTCATGATCTATCTACAATTCATTACAATTCACTTTTCATTGTTTTAGACCTTCTGACAATCTAGTTGAATTTCTCAATCCAAATACTCTTTATGACATCCATTCATGAATTTGCCAAAGTTACTTAGATGTTGATTTATGAATGGTTGACTATATTTACTGATAGAATTTTAGCTTGATAATTGTCTATAACATATTAGCTTTCCAATTGCCATATTGACTATCTTTAGATTATTATTGATCTTTATCTGGTTGTCCTTGAATCCTTACATTTTGAGTTTAAAGGAGATTTTATGGTTTCATATATATAGTATGTCCAAAAATTAGTGGTAATGATTTTGGAAATATGAACTTAATCAAAGTTTTAGAGGTAACTTAACCCATGTTGAGTGTAATGTTGATAATCTACAACTTTTTGATTGAGAGATAATGTATCCCTCTGGTTTCATTTAAATTATGACATTTAACATTATTTTATCAAGTATATGAAGATAATAACAAAACATAATCTAGTTATAATTCTTTCTACCTAGCATTAGATTATTAATAAACATTAAGAGAAATGATAGCATTGATGAGAGTGATAAGTAGTTTTAAAAAAATGGATTAATTAACTGACATAAGAATGAATTAAATTCTTTAAAGAATAAGTATTCATGATGAAATTGTAATCTATTATTAATGGTGATCAAGTTTTTAAATGATGTATTTAAATAGACAAAAGTCCTATTCGCATTTATTATTATCAATTTATATTGTAATTTGGTATATATAATTAAACCTTCAATAAAAGATATACATTTAATTTTCTTGTTAGATTGGTTTGATTGAATTTGAAATATAAATTATATTATTTAACCATCATATGCTCTCACCTCATCCAATTGAAATATTCATGATAAAAAATAAAAAATAATCTTTTAATTCAAGCTTATCAATAGATGTATTTACATGTACCTTTTTGGTATAGTTAAATTAATTACCATTTTAAGTGATGAAATTCTCATATTTAGATAAAGTTAATTAGGTTTCATTATGTTATTTTGCGCCTTTCAAAATCATATGATTTGATTATGTTTTAGTTAATATTTCTTTTATGTTTTGAATAAATTTTTGAGCACTTACTTATTGTACACTCTCACCTCACCCAATAGGGATCTTGGTGATCAGAAAACTTCAACTATTAATCGATATCTAAACAAACTAGACCTTACTTTGTGTAGTATCCACGGTGCCTATAGTTCACATTTATAAGTCATGCTATTATTTTTTATCTACAACACTTATGACCTAATATAACTGTAACAATGATGTATATGGTATCATCCCTATAAATTAACAAAGAGAAATAAGGAGAAAACTAACACTATGGGAAATCTTTCTCGAACTAGACTTGTGTTTTAGGTCAACATGAAATCATCACTAAAAAATGGACATTAAACACCTCATTTGAAGGTGTTTGCGAATAGTTATTTTTAATTAGCTATTTGTCCTCATTTCACCTAAAAATATGGCAACCAATGAAGAACTATTTGAGGAAATTGGACTGTGGAAAGAATTGTGTACCCACTCATTGCATAAACACATGCTCAAACAAAACTACATATTTTGTACACTAGTTCTATTTATACCTTGATCCCACGAATAAAATGTATGGAGGTAGTCTAGGGAACGAAAGATATTCTTAGTACTCAAGTGCATTGAGCATTGCGAGTTTCTGCAACTTTTTCTTAAAGATAAAACGCTGAACTTAATTGGTAATTAAAAATAAAATATGGATTGTTGATACTCAAAAGAATCCCCAAGGTAGATTTGTCTTATACCTGACTAGTAGCGCAAAACTCAAAGGAAGAGTTCAAAATATTTACAAACTTGAAAAAAAACATTGATACAATATTATAAGCTATACTATCTAAGTAATTGGCCAAATCGCAATTTTTTAATTTGTATTGGACAGGATAGCCCGAATTAGCTATTGTTATTCCTTGAGTATTGAGTTAAGATTAGCATTAATTAAATCACTTTTAATGATTAATATAAATAAGTTACTATTCATCCTTCTTTGTGATCAAACAAAATTTAATGAAATTTGCTATTAGATTAAGTTGGTCCTTACAATATCACATACTATCATTGTGCCAAAGGGAATTCAAAGTAGAAGTGCATGAAGATAAAGATCCACAAAAGATGTTTAGGGAAAAATAAATTTATAGGAATCTATGCCAAAACATTGAATAATAACCAGGAAAACACTACTTAGGTCAAAATTGCATTCAAGACCTGCAAAAAATCATTATGGCATCTTGATACTTTTGTTACATCCTACATTACATATCCCCTCAGATGTGATCAAGAAAGGAGCTGAAGCTGATTGCAAATATGGTGATTTGTCTATATAGGCAGAACGGCTGTTACCATTCCAATATAAAATAAGTCTATTTGTACAAGCATGGGACCAACTCTCACCTGCAAAATAATTGAGAAATAGACTCATAAATCGGTATGTATATGGACATCAGGCTGTTTTTAAGAATAAAAAGGATTTCTTTACCATAAGAGAAAGCATGAATCTTTGGACTTGTGACAATTGCTAAAATATTCAAAGCTATTTTACATGACGAAAACAAATTGTATAGCTTCTGCTGAGTCAAATTGCACTTGTCGGATTTCCTTCCGTAATGAATTAGACATGCAGGATATATAGCTTAAGCAAATCTTTTCCTAAGGATTCAAAGGACATCAGTGGCTATTTATGTATAAGAAGTTACTGCCAAGTATGTTTCTACAAGCCATACAGAAATTTGGGAAATTAGCATAAATGGAAAATGTGAGAATCTTTTGACTACAAAATAAATTTGTTTTGCTTACCAGAATGAAGAAAGTTTTCTTTGAATCATTAAAGCTAACAGAAACAATTACAAAATAAGAACTGTTATAAGAGGAACCTGAAGAAAAGCACTTAAGTTTAGAACACATTATTGGTATTGTTAAAGATTAAAAAATTACAGAACATAAACCTTTCATATAATTAAAAGTACTTAAGAGAAGCAAAAATAGAGATAGATTAACACAGTAGAATTAAAAACAGCAATGTTGGAGATGGAAAACCAGATGACTGCATAAGATAGAAAAGAAATGGACGTATAGTACAATGGCCATTGAATTACTATCACAATAATTACATGGACACGACAAGCCTGCGAGGGAGAGAGGAGATTGTATTTCAAATCTTATCTTCTATTCTCCTTTCCCTCAATCTTATGCCTATATATATTCAAGAAATGTCACTGAGAATTGATGAAAATTCAAAGAGATTTTTGGGGCAAATCCATTACACAATGCTAATAAAATACTCAAATAATTGTCAAAGGGGCTGACCTTAATTGGTTAAATCATTGGGTTCTTACTGTGGAGACTCAAGTTCAAACCCCCAAAGTGACATCTAAAGTGAAAATCTAAGTTTTGACTCTTGGATTTCTAATGTTGATATCTAAGTTGTAATCTAATGTTAATATCTAAGAGACTCTTAAAATTCTCATGTTGATATCTAAGCTGGAATCTAATGTTGACATATCAAAGTGTCTCTTAGACTTCCCACGTGGATATCTAACTTGAAAACATAATGTTGATTACTATGTTGAAATAGTTGTTGGCATTAATGCTGGAGAGAAAGAGGTACCCCAGTTGTGGCCTCCACCTGTTTGGACCAGCATAAAAAATCCCAACTTACCAAACCAAAAGAAAAAAAGTACTCAAATAATTATGGGCTATATCTCTTTTCACCTCCTCTTGTATTCTGTTCATGAGAATTACCTTTGATCTGCCATGAAGATTATCTACTGGCTGAGCACATGAGACAATATTGATTAAATCCATTTTAAGGCTTGATTTTTTTTCATCAAACTCAGTTCTTTCATGTGTTTCACAGCTGGAATTTGTTCATCATGCCTGATCACACTGAATATTCATCAGACATGGCAATCTTGTGATCCCAAGTCTCTTTTATCTTGGCCTGGTTCATTGATGTTCTGGTCTAGATTCCTGATCTGAATTTACTTCACAAGTTCTCTATTATTTCCTTCAAAACATTAATTGCAGTTGCTCTATTTTCTCAAACCATATAAATCCAATAACCTACATTTACTGATCTCAATGGCAGCGTAGTAGATTTATTTCCAATACCCAGTTCTTAATCTTAAAGAAGATGATTTTTGAAGTTTTCCAACCTGACCAAGAATAAGAAAAGACATTAATACAAAGCACACAGCAAGCAACTCCCATATTCTATATTGTCTATGGGCTTGGTAAGGATGCTATATGTGGAGAAAGCTCTACAGGTCCCCCAAGCATCCCTGAAACTGAAGAGGCATCCTCTGTCTATGTTAATTTCTCTAATGTTGCTTCAATCAGCAAATTTAGTGGGTTTTATGCCAGTGATCTGGCTCAAGATAAATGGACTTATTTCCCTTAGGACCAACTAGGAAACCATTAGTTATATGGTATACCATTTTCCTAGAGAAATTTTTGAAGTAGAATTTAGAACACCTGCAAATGAGTAAAGGATTATTTTAGGCAGTCCACAGTTACAAAACAATTTACAAGTGGTTACCCTCAAACAAGGGAAATAACACGTTGAATATGAGTATGTTTTATTTATTGTTTTAATAGAACTCACCAAGTACCCTCTGAATCTCTCGCTTCCATGTATGAACAGACCAAAACAAAGACTGCAGGCTTGTTTCATCAGATTTGGCTAGTCTACTGAGTCTGGCGAATTTGGCCAAGTCTCGGCCAATTTTTTCAATATATCATGGTTTTTTGTAAAAATCTATATATCAAGTTTTGCCAAGTTTTTGCTCAGTTTTTTTGTGTGTCCAAGTCTAAGCCAAAAATCAGCCTGTCCAGTCCTTGTTTGGTACCACTGGTTTTCATAATGATAAAACTAAAATCACTAAAATTAGCGTAAACAGTGCAAATGGAACCCCAAGTATAAGAGAAGGATGCAACAAATTCCAAAAATAAGGAATGTATTTAGAAACCTATAAAGTCATGTATTTTTAAACATGTTTTATGAAATGAATCTCTGCAAGGAAACTCCATATTATCCATGCAACCATGGTCTCTGAAGTTTAGCTACTCTTATCACTTTATGCACTAAACCAGTGTTTGAGGACTCGGCGAGTCCTAGGGCTTGCCGAGTCTTGGAGAGTCCAGGCTATGACTCGACAAGTCCTGGTGAGAGACTCGCGCAAGTCCTAGAGTTGGACTTACGAGTCCCAACTCAGGACTCTCGGCATCAACTGGAGGGACTAGCAACATTTTAAACTTGTTTTTTGTTTCTTTTTCATTTCTTTTCCTCAAGATTGCCCAAAACAGGTCTGCACATGAAATAGGGTTGGAAGAAGCGGAGAAGAGGAGCATACGAGATCGAAATAGAGCCAAGTAAGTGATTTTTATCCTCTCTTTTTTTTGTTTTCTTTGATTGAGAATCAGAAAAATCTTGAAAAATAGGGGGAAATGCTGGCAATTTTTTTTCCATTTCCCTTCATAACTTGTTTCCTAGTATTTTTACCTTTTTTTGAATTTTATTTTTTTCAAATGATTGATTATCATTTTTTAACTGATTTTTTTACAAAACCTTACTGATTTTTTTATTTTTTCATGTTGAAACAGCAATGTCAACTTCAAACTCAAGGCCATCTAGAAAAGACCCTACATGGAAGTATGGGATACTGGGAAATAAAAAGGCTGAGGTCACTTGTATCGAATGCAATAAATGGATGACAAGGGGAATCAATAGATTAAAACACCACATTGCAAAAATACCTAGACAAAATGTGGACATATGCCCAACATCGACTCTAGAGATGGTTAGAGAGATGAAGGCCCTTCTTGCTGATTATGGGTTGAGAAAAGAAGAAAGGCAAAAGACAAACGAAGCACTAGCAGCAGTGATGAGTCAGAATGTATCCACTTATACACCATCGGATCCCCTTGGTGGCCCAAGTCCAAGCATCCGTCATCCACATTCATCTTTTGGTGAGAGTCCTGAGGGTTCTTTTTCTATTGGTAGCAAGATTCCTTCATCAAGACCAAATTACTTTGTTCCACACAATGTTCTAGGAGCACAACCTTCACTTGAAGGTACCGGTTGCAATAAAGAAAAACATCATGAAGCTAGGATGACAGCAACAAATTTTTGGTACCATAATAATTTACCTTTCAATGTGGCGAACAACCCATATTGGGAAGGTTTGGTGAATGCATTAGTAGTTGCATGTAAGGGGTTTAAGACCCCAACAACTAGAGATTTGAGTGGGCCATTCCTAGAGGAAGCCGTGAAAAATACACGGCTTGTAGTTGATGAACAAAAAAAAATTTGGTAGAGAAAAGGTTGTAGCATCTTATCGGATGGATGGACATATGGACATAATAGGACTCTCCAGAACTTTTAAGTTGCCTCTAATGGTGCATTGGTGTTCCTGAAGTCTATAGATGCCTCCCATGAAACAAAAAATGTTGAAACTTTGTGCAATTTATTAGACGGGGTGATCTAGGAGGTTGGTGTTGAGAATGTTGTCCAAATTATCACGAACAACGCAGCTGCATATGTAGCTGCAAGTAGACTGCTTATGGAGAGGCATCCTACAATTTCATGGTCTCCTTGTGTTGCACATTGCTTGGAGTTGTTGTTAGAGGACATTGGCAAGATTGGATGGGTGAAAAGTGTGGTTGAAGATGCTAAAAATGTTACCAAATTTATCTACAACCATACTTGAGTCCTTTCTTTGATGAGAAAACACACAAATAGCAAGAACCTTGTGCGACCAAGAGTGACACGATTCGCTTGCCACTTCCTCACATTGCAAAGCATTCTTGGTGCCATTTCTCATTTGAAGCAAATGTTTGTGTCTGATGCTTGGTTGGAGTCTCCATTTTCCAAAAAGTTGAAGGGGAGAAGATTATAAATATAGTTTTTGAAGACACATTCAACAAAAATGGAGAGGAGTTGATTGGGGTAAGTAACAAACACAAACATAAACTTTATACAAGATAATATATTTGCTGTTTATTTTTTGAGGGATTAATTTAGTAATAATTTAAAAATTGTTTTCATTTTTTAGGTGACAAAACCTTTGGTTAGGGTTCTTCATATGGTGGATGGAGAGGGCATGCCAACAGGTTTCATTTATGAGGCCATGGAGAGGGCCAAAGAGGCCATTTCACATTACTATGGCAGAAACAAGAAAAAATATGAAATCATTTGGTGCATCATTGATCGTAGATGGACAAACCAACTCCACCAGCCAATACATGCCTTCACCTACTTCTTGAACCCAAAATTCCACTTCTTTGATACATTTAAGGCTGATGAGGAGGTCATGGCAGGTTTTGTCACATGCATCAATAAGATGGTGCTTGATTGTGACTTGAGAGACAAGGTTCTTGATGAGTTGGAGGTGAGATTTGCTATATCTTATTTATGAATATGGCAATGTTGACTATCTAGAAACATCCATTTTACATACATAATAACTAATTTTCTATATTTGATTTAATTTTATTTTTAGCTATTCAAGGTCTACAAGGGTGCAGAGGGGAGACTCTTTTCTTCACAACAAGCAATTGAAAGGAGAGGAAAACAATAACCAGGTAAAAATTTAGTTCAATACTACAAGATGAAATTAGAAACTTGATTCTTACAATTTTTTACTTTATTCTTATATTTTTTAAATGTGTTTTTGTAGGTTTATGGTGGGAGAATTATGGTGCTAGCACGCCAAATCTTCAAAAGATAGCCATTTGTATTTTGTCGCAGCCATGTAGTGCTTCTGGGTGTGAATGTAATTGGAGCGTATTTTAGAACATTCACACAAAGAAGAGAAATAGGTTGACCCAACGACACCTCAATGATCTAATCTTCGTTCGGTACAACCTTGACCTTCGAACTAGAAAGGTGGAGGGTGTTTCACATGAGTCCATCAACTTGGATGATATTGTGTCAGAACCCTGGTGGTTCTCTGATTCAACTCTGATTGTTTTCGTATTGTGTTTTGCAAATTTCGATTTTTTTTTTTGTTTTTGAGGTTTTTCACAGGCAAAACGAAAAAGTACGATTTCTCTAGAAATTGATAAAAAATTCATAAAAATTTCATACAAGCTTAAAATGCAAAGAATTTGTTCAGAATGGATAGGCGTTCCTTTATTTCATCTTTTTCCAGAACATACAATATTAAAATCTGAATGTACAATGAAAATACATTGAATTTATTGAGAAAAACCTGGTTTTCTGTAAGTGGCGGCTGCAGCAATAAATGCTGATGTACGGCCAGAAATAAATAAATCTCCAGACTCTGATTTCAATGCCGAATCTCCAGTGAATGCTCAAGACAAAGCCATCGCCCAAAACTGAGAGCCAGAATCTGAGGACAGGAGAATAATCTCTGAAGACAAGAGTACGACCTGCAGGTACAGTGGTACGGCCAGTCTGCAGCAATTAATAAATAGTACAGCTCCCTTGAAATTCGTGCCAAATCACTGATGGATGGTGATGAATGAAATCGCCTCAACTGGAAAATGATTTCCTCTGCTTCTAACTGAATGAATATCTCAATAATCTCAAACTGTGATCTCTGGATGAAATCACCAAGTGCCAGCTACAACTGATATTTCACAGCCTCAGTCTGCCTGATCTCTGAAGAGTTTTCGTTCTCCAGAAACGATGGTCTGCCAGAAACCCTAGGGTTTGCAAACTCCAATGCTCAGAGCAAAAATCAAGACAAAATTGAATAATAACATGATAGTTCGATTTTGCCTGTGAAGAGTATATATTGCCTTGAAGAAAAATTCGACCTATTCTCCTTTTTAATAAATCATTTAAATTAATGATTTAATTTGCTCTTTTGACTTAGGAGAAATAATTAATCATTGGCGTCCCCCTTTTAATGAATATAAATACTCATTAAGTCACCTTTTAATAATATATCATAAAGTATAATTAAATACTTTATAACTAAGCCAAATAATTAAATATTTTAATATTTCAATAAAGTGACTTTATTCTAAAGTCAAATTATTAAATATTTAATAACTCATTAATTACTCCTTATTTCTCCGTCAAATCAATCAACTACTGAACTGGGTCGAAACTGAGCTGAATAACTGCACCAGGTGCCCTGCCCGAAATAGCAGCTTCCGTCTGACCTAACTTTCTAAAAATAGAAAGTTCTCTGAAAAAGCTCTCTGGAAGATTCTGCGAAGGCCCAACCTGACACACTGCAATTCTGGAGCTAACCAACACCGAGCAATTGCCAAAAATGATCCTCTGAACACTCCTGTCAGCCTACGAGGATCGAATGATAGGCTAACCTCGTCACCAGCTGTGCTGACTAGGATGGGGACATGACAGTCCGCCCTCCTTGAAATTGCTTGTCCTCAAGCAATCTCAACTCTAGATGCTGTAAAATCTCCTCTGACTCCCATGTAGCATCCTCAACTAGCAAATCTCTCCACTTGACCAGGTATTCCCTGATTACACGCCTCCGAAGGTGTCTCTCTCATATCAAGGATGGCCTCAGGTACTAATATCAGTTTCCCTTCCTCATCAAGGGGTGGCAAAACTGGAGAGGGTATAACATGCTGACCCAATGCCTTTTTCAGGCGAGAAACGTGAAATACATTATGGACCTTGCTATCAGCTGGCAAGTCCAACTCATAAGCAACCTCGCCCACTCGTCTGACAACCGCGAAGTGGACCATAATGGCGAGGGTTTTAGTTTCTCGCCCACTCTTCCTTGAGTAGGCGGCGATCTGGTGACAACATGAGGTACACCATATCACCCACCTCAAGGCCTAAATCCAACCCATACGGTCGGCTATCTTGCTTATCGATTACATTATATTTGGATATTGTCACCGGAGGAACCTCAAGATAATCTGTGACCTGCGCATCATCACCTTTTCGGTACTCTGCTATCGCTCAAAATCAAATCCAGAAGATTGGGCGCCTCATACCCATACAAAGCCATGAAGGGGGTCATCTGTATCGTCATATGGTGAGTCGAGTTATAACAATACTCGCACAAATAAATCCATCTCACCCAAGCTCTCTGCTGACCAGCTATATAATTGCGCAAATAACCTTCCACCCACTTATTGACAATCTCTATCTGTCCATCTGTCTGCGGATGGTAGCTGGTACTCGGTGTCAGTTCGGTTCCGCACAGCCTGAACAACTCCTGCCAAAAGTTGCTCATGAGCAAATTTGTCTCCCATCGTGACTATCGTCGAGGCAATCCATCGCGGCCAGTACCTCGAAAAGTAACTCTGCGGTCGCGATCTTTGTAGAAAGTAGTAATGTCGGGAAAAGTGTGCATATTTGGTCAACCGATCCACCCTCAGTAGATGCAATCTTACCACGGGCTTCGGCAAACCAGTGACAAAGTCCATCGATAAAGCACTCCACTTCCTATCAATTATGTCCGGAAGTGGGTAATCGGCGAGGATAAATTATTAACTCACAGCATTCTGTTAACACAGAACACTCCGGAACATCTTGCAAAACATCCGGTTTCAGCCCTTTCCAAGTAAACCCGTTCGAACCGGTTTGTAAGTCTTGTAGTATCGGGATGGCCATAGGAAGATTAAGTGAAAGACTCTCAAAGCTGTAGTCGTTACCTCGAGTCGAGGAACAAAGAATCGCGCCCTTAGCAAATGATCAAGTCATCTACAATGGTGTATCTGTCATCACAGCACCGGTCCTATCAACGATGCTAGAAGCCCATGGGTTCTTAGCATACTCAGCAATAATCCGATGCCTCCAATCCTCTGTGATCTGTGCTAAGGCATTCAACTGGGGTCTGCGAGACAAGGCGTCGGCTACAACATTCTGCTTCCCCTTAATGAAAGTGATGTCGAAGTCATATGACTGCAGTTTGCTGACCCATTTTTGCTGCCTCTCATTTAAAGTCACCATTTGTCTAAGTATTTGGTACATTTATGATGCGATGCGTGCAACTTTGAATTTGCTTAACCTGCGGAGTCTTTACTGGAACTTAGCAATGCATGCATAATGGCTAACATCTCCTTATCATGAATCTTGTAAAATCTCGGGACCCTTGGCGAGTTTCCTACTCTCGATACTGTCCGGATGTAATCACGCATCAAAGCGGCACCAATGCCCTCTCACGAAGCATCACAGAATAAATCAAATGACTTCGAAAAGTCGGGCAATGCTAGCACCGGACATGAAGTCATGATCACCTTAAACCTGTCAAAGCACTCCTGCGCCTGTGGTGACCACTGAAAAGCCCCCTTCTTCGTCAAGTCAGTAAGGGGTGCGGCGTGACGTGAGAACCCGCTAACAAATCTCCTGTAGAATGCACACAACCCAATGAAACCTCTGAGCTGCGTAAGGTTCTCAGGTACCGGCCAGTCAACAATAGCTCGGACCTTTTCAGGGTCCATACTCACTCCCTTGGCACTGATGATGTGCCCCAGATATAACAATTCCTCCATGCCAAGCTCACACTTGGATTCCTTAGCATAGAAAGACTCATCTGCTAAGATACCCAAGACTGTGTCCAAATGAGCCAGATGCTCATCCCATGACCTGCTATAAACCAAAATGTCGTCGAAGAAGACTAACACAAATCTCCTCAACTGAGCACTGAAAACCCTGTTCATAGTCGCCTGAAAGGTGGCAGGTGCATTGGTTAACCCAAAAGGCATAACCAAGAACTTGAAGTGACCGCAATGACACCGGAAAGCGGTTTTCTCAATATCCTGCTCCCTCATCTGTATCTGATGGTACCCTGATCTCAAATCAATCTTCGTAAAGAAGACTGCTCCGTGCAACTCATCTATCAGCTCATCAATACGTGGAATAGGGTACCTGTTCTTGATGGTTCTTTTGTTGAGGTGCCTGTAGTCGATGCACATCCGAAGTGATCCATCCTTCTTCTTCACCAATACAACCGATGAAGCAAAAGGGGATTTGCTAGGTCTGATATGACCCATAGCTAACAACTCATTAATGGTCTTCTCTATCTCATCCTTGAGTCGTTTCAGATGTCGGTAGGGAGTGATCATCACGGGCTTTGCGCCCTCCTCCAACTCAATAATGTGCTCCGTACCCCTGTCTGGAGGTCTACCAGGTGGAATATCACTAAACACTTTGGAGTGTTTAGTCCTCAAAATCTGTATATCAGGGTGGTACTCACCCTTCTGCGGCTCCTGCTGGGCTGGCATCAACATGTACTCAGCCGCCCAGTCAACCATATCATGACGAATGAGCCTCTCCATCCGTCTGAATGAAACCATCCTCAGATTACTGTCCCGAATCGCCTTGATGACATGTGGTCTCCCGTCAACCTTGAATTTCATTTCCATATCCCGTAGATTGAGCGTGAACTCACCCAAATCATGCAACCATGCCATCCGTAGTACAACATCTGTATCCCCCATATTAACAACATAGAATTCAGTCTTGAATTCATAGTTGTTCAATCTCATCGGAAGATCAGTAATCTTTCTGTCGCACCTGAGAGTATACCCGTCAGCCACCTTGACTCGAATACCCTCGAAAGCCTCCGTCTGGATGCCACGCCTCTCAACTAAACGTGCATCAATAAAATTGTGAGTAGCACCTGTGTCCAACAATGTAATCACTTTCTGACCTGCTAAGAGCCCACAAAGTCAAAATGAACCATCTCTCTGAAGACTAGTCAGATGAGCTTCCTGTAGCTTCCTTCCACCTTCATGCTCACCCTCATTTTCGGACTTCTCATCATCTGAAGGCTCGGAATCAGCTTGCTGGTTTGACAGATCAGATTGCTCTTCGCCCTCATAAAACCACTCCATTTGGTTATTTTTGACTTTCGGACGAAGTGGGCATATGTGTTTTTCATCATAGGGTGCCTTGCACCAAAAACATAACTTTTTCTTACGTAATTCATTCAACGTTTCCCTGTCAAACGGTGGTGCATTCTGTCTCTTCGGATCCTGTTGATCCTTCCTCCTGTCAAAGGGTCTATTTCTGTCATTGTTTCTATCGAAAGGCCTGTTGGGTCTCGTGTATGGAGTTGACCCTGAATTGAACTTGCTACGAGGTGCTGCAAGCTCCATGCTTCTCGCCTTCCGCATGGCCTCCTGAAGTGTAGTTGGGTCAAAAGCCTTAACCCAACCTCTCATGGGTTCTGTCAAACCCTCAACGAAAAGTATGATAAGTCTCCGCTCTGAAATTCCCGTGACCATGACTGCCACTCTCTGAAACTCACCAATGTATGAGTCCAAACTGCCTGTCTGTCTGAGCTAAGCCAACTCTCTGAAATACAGTTCCGGATCCTTCTTATCAAATCTCTCTATCAGTCTGCTGGTGAACTCCTGATAGGTATTGACCGCATGATGGCCTAGCGTGTACATGCCATGGTGCCACCAATCGTGTGCTACCCCGTCAAGATGTAAAGTAGCAAATTTAATTGCCTCATCCTCTTGCATAGGCCTAAGTGACAAGTAATTGTCCAGTTTCTGGACCCAAGACCTCGCTGATGTCTTTTCAGACCCGTCAAAATATGGTAATGTAATCTTGCTCACCGCATACTGCAAATCCCTGTTCACCTGTGGCTGCGGCTGCTGATACTGTGGGGGTCTGCGGTCAAATCTGCCTCCTCCCCTGGGTTTATAAACATCTATAAACTCATGAAATGTAAGTGCCTGCCGGATCTCAGGTGCTAGTGACATGTACTCACCATGAAATCTCGTCAAGTCTGCCACGGACATGCCATTGTGTGGCTGAAACTCCTGATGCTGCCCCTGATGCTCTGCCCCTGGAGTCTGAGGTGGAGTCTCTCTAGGTAAGAAAGTAGGCTGGCCTGGCCTACGCTCCTGGTAGATCGGTGACGGCTGTCTAGGCACTGATGCCAATGGCTGATCCACTGGTGCAGTCCCGCTCGTCTGTCCAATCTGAATGTAGTGTGGCTGTGTAGGCGTACACTGTCTAATGGTACCCATCAGCTGAGACATCATATCCATCATATTATCGTGCCTCCGTCTAAACTCCTCCTCGGTGATATCACCCTCTGCATGTGCCTTCCCTGGGTCTCTACGTGCCTCTGTAGGAATCTCATGATCTGCCATTAGGGTTGCAACACTGTTTTCACTACTGTTAGAATTGGATCTATGAATACCAAGCACCCCTGACACTGTCTGACCTTCTGGGATAGGTGGACCTGTCCAATCCTCGTCTTTGCCTGTCCCTACACCTTTAATGTAGTGAATGGTATCTCTGTTCATGAAAAAGCGTTTAAAAGCACACTGTATTCTGAAAAAGCACTGAAAAAGCACAGGATGGCAGGAGATCTGTGCTCTGATACCACTGTCAGAACCCTGGTGGTTCTCTGATTCAAACCCTAATTGTTTTTTGAAGGTTTTTGCAAGTTTTCAATTTTTTTGTGTTTTTGAGGTTTTTCACAGGCAAAATGAAAAGTGCGATTTCTCTAGAAATTGATAAAAAATTCATAAAAAATTCATACAAGCTTAAAATGCATAGAATTTGTTCAGAATGGATAGGCGTTCCTTTATTTCATCTTTTTCCAGAACATACAATATTAAAATCTGAACATACAATGAAAATACATTGAATTTATTGAGAAAAACCTGGTTTTCTGTAAGTGGCGGCTGCAGCAATAAATGCTGATGTACGGCCAGAAATAAATAATCTCCAGACTCAGATTTCAATACCGAATCTCCAGTGAATGCTCAAGACAAAGCCATCGCCCAAACTGAGAGCCAGAATCTGAGGACAGGAGAATAATCTGCAGAAGACAAAGAATGCGACTGCGAGGTAAGTCCGGTAGGCGGTCGCGACAGTAATAATAAATGAATGCGGCTCCTTGAAATTGGTGCTAAATCAGCGATGGATGGTGATGGATAAATCGCCTCAAGCGGAAAATGATTCCCTCTTCCCAGCTGAATGAATATCTCGAAATGAAATCTCAATTTGTGATCTCTGGATGAAGAATCACCAAGTGCTAGCTTCAACTGATATTTCACAGCCTCAGTCTGCCTGATTCCTGAAGAGTTTCCGTTCTCCAGAAACGATCGTCTGCCAGAAACCCTAGGGTTTGCAAACTCCAATGCTCAGAGCAAAAATCAAGACAAAATTGAATAATAACATGATGGTTCGATTTTGTCTGTGAAGAGTATATATTGCCTTGAAGAAAAATTCGACCTATTCTCCTTTTTAATAAATCATTTAAATTAATGATTTAATTTGCTCTTTGACTTAGGAGAAATAATTAATCATTGGCGTCCCCTTTTTAATGAATATAAATACTCATTAAGTCACCTTTTAATAATATATTATAAAGTATAATTAAATACTTTATAACTAAGCCAAATAATTAAATATTTTAATATTTCAATAAAGTGACTTTATTATAAAGTCAAATTATTAAATATTTAATAACTCATTAATTACTCCTTATTTCTCCGTCAAATCAATCAACTACTGAACTGGGTCGAATCTGAGCTGAATAACTGCACCAGGTGCCCTGCCTGAAATAGCAGCTTCCGTCTGACCTAACTTTCTAAAAATAGAAAGTTCTCTGAAAAAGCTCTCTGGAAGATTCTGCGAAGGCCCAACCTGACACACTGCAATTCTGGAGCTAACCAACACCGAGCAATTGCCAAAAATGATCCTCTGAACACTCCTGTCAGCCTACGAGGATCGAATGATAGGCTAACCTTGTCACCAGCTGTGCTGACTAGGATGGGGACATGACATATTGATCCATAGGGAGAATGGATTGTCAATGAACAAAATGATGATGATGATGTCTTCCTTACTGAAGAAGATCTTGCAGAATTGTTGAGAGCAGCAGCAGTAGAAAAAGAAGCAACAAAATTGGACGCAATGGTGAAAGGCGAAGATAGTTTTGAAGAAACAACTCGTCATCATTTTGATACTGCAACACCTTGTAGTTTGAGGCTTGAAAAATTGAGTTACATTAGGAGGGGAAAGAGGAAGATGTAGATTGTATTTGGTTGTTTTTCTCATTTCGACATATCATTATATGTAAACATTTATAAACTTATGATGTTGTTTTACATTTGAAAGTTTGAAACTATGAATATGAATGGTGAAATTTCAAATATTGAGTGTTTGAAGATCATATGACATGTGTAATATTTGAATTATGACAAATTGATAATCAAATTAGGCTCTTATGTTCTCTAAATGTAATAATTTCTTCTTTTTTGTAAAACTATGGTTTTCTTCTTTGTTGAGTCCGTGCCAACTGCCAAGTCTCGAGTCTGAGTCCTATTTTGGGTTGTCAAGTCTGTGCTGAGTCCGAGTCCTAAAACTTTGTGCATCATGGATTATTGGTGATCTGATCAGATATGTCCACTATGGAGCACTCAATAGAGATGCATATCAACTTTTGCATGGATTTGTGATAAAATGGACATCAGCAAGGGTTTGCCTGCAAAGGTTTCTATCATCAGAGGAAAGCTTTGGCACTGGTAGCTTGGCTATGGTAATGTGGTATGGTCATGCCATTTATATCATGCTTAGGAGGCATTTGGAAGCAACACTCTTACACAAGGACTCACAATGTACATATCCAATTCAATAGGAAGAAATCTAATAAGACAACTACTGAGGATTATGGCCCTCAATCAATTTAAACAATTTTTTTTGTCTAACTCTTGGTCTTGTTCTTCAAATTGGAAGAAAGGGAGGGCACTAATAGACACTTAACCTACAAAGGCCTCCAATACATCTAGCACCATACACCAAGGATGTAGGGACTTCTAATCCCTAATGATTAGGAAATGGAATGAATTCTTGACAATTATCTTTAGTGGTGAGGACCTTCCTCTTTGTTGGGGATTTTGACCCCTTTGCAGACAACCAATAAACTAGGACGAAGAAACTTAAAACAAAGTATTCATATAACTGTCAACACAATTTGCAAAATTTATCTAACATGTATGAAAGTAAATGGAACAATAGATCCATTGGGGTTTATCGCATAGTATGATGGTTAAGTGGTGGCATTATTGTTGTGGCCACTAGGGTTCAAGTCTCTATTGGGCTATTGTGATCGCAGGCACTATGCCTTCGCTGATCCAATGTGCTCGCAGGATTGACCCGCAGTCCCATATTTGTGGCCTCTTTGGTTCATAGCTCTAGGATAAAAAAGCACTTGCAAACCAAAAAAAAATGGAACAATACATCCACAAGATTACACACAAGACTCCGATTTACATGGGAAACCCTTTCGGTAGAAAACCCACCACCAAAAGGCATTCACAGTTATTTTTTTCAAAATCAATTAGGATTCAATACATCTTTGGGCAGTTTACAAACTGTCAATCTACAACTTCTACAATCACTTCAATGACACATGAACAGTATTTGCTTTGATCCTATCAATGTACATATGTTATGTCAACTTAATATACAACAATAATTTTTTGAATAATTTATTTGTAAATGAATATAACAACTTGCTTAATTCTGAAAACAACAATTTATTAGGAAATTGTTATTCCTCTTATAAAATGGAAACTTTGTTGCAAGTCTAGATGCACCATGAGGTTACAACTTAATCAATTAAATATGATAATGTAATGTCCCCTTTTTAACCCTATGCTTTTCAGTGGCCAATAGCCCATTTTTGGAGTCACGTGGGCTACTCGGAGGCATTTTTAGGGTTTCCTAAATT
Organism: Sequoia sempervirens; assembly: GCA_007258455.2. NCBI lineage: Eukaryota > Viridiplantae > Streptophyta > Pinopsida > Cupressales > Cupressaceae > Sequoia > Sequoia sempervirens. The sequence goes on from VDFB02085902.1 coordinate 21,834, forward strand.
CTTGGAGGTTTCTTGTCAGCTTTTCAGGGGCTTGCCGTGGGAGTTTTCCAGAAGGGTTTCTAGGTCTATTTGGGTTTTTTGAGAGCTTTGGTGGGCAATCACTACTATTTTTAGTAAGTCATAATGGCTACCCAAAATGTGCTCATATTGAGTTTGGTGTCACTTACTATTTTTACCAATAAGCTATTTTTAGTAAGTTCTATTTTTGGCGGTGGGTTTTGATAGCAGTTCAACACTGGGTTACTATTTCTAGCAGTGCGGTAGTGCAATGTTTGGCATCATTTTTAGCAGTAGCTTCTCCAACGTTCTTGGAGTTCAAATGTGGAAGGTTTGCAACTTAAGTTCATTTTATATTTTTGAGTTGCCTTTTGGCCCCTATGCCTAGGTTGATCAACTTAACATTGTTTTAAAAGGGGGGAATGTGGAGTTACAAGCCAAGTTTGGTAACTTAAGTTTTTAAAAGATAAATTGATGCATATTCTAAAGTGGACGCCCAAGTTTGGTGATTAAGTGAATTTTAATAAAATATTATTCCTCTCATGTGGGGCATCCCTTTTTGGAGGGAAAAGGTAATTCAAACTTTTGTGTCTTCAGGTCTATTTATACGCCCTCTTTCCTCTCATTTGATCATGTTGATTTATGATAACAAAATGTTGTCGGAGTAAGGATTGAATCCCCTCAAGGGCTTTGGAGACTAAAACCTTCAAAGTTGCTCTAATTTCAAAGTTGAGAGATACTCCCTAGCTAGACTTTGGAGTGGCTTCATTGCATGGGCCACCATTGGAGAAATTGGTGAAATATTTTCAGTTTGTTCTTGGTTATGGAATGTTCTTATGCTTTCTTGCTAGATGTTTTGGTGTGACAATGATTTTGCAAAGTTTGGAGGCGCTTAGAGAGTGATTTTTTGAAGTTCTATGTTGCTGGCAGTACATTTTCTATGCCCTAGGCTGAACCATGTTGTGTTGCAGCTGAGGGGGCGTTGGAGACTTGGTTTTGGGCATTGGACCAATCCATTCTACTGCCTTGGGTGACCCTTTGCCTAGGATATGGCGATTTTTTGGTGGTGATTTTGATTTTTAAGGACAAGTCAACCTCTCTAGGAGGTTGTACCCTTGGCTGGGAGTGCTTTGGGAAGCATGCTGGTGGAAAACAAACTTGAAGATGGCAGCTTCCTATCCTACCTTGGATGCCTAGCAATTTGGATCAATTTGCAAGTGATTTGGCTTCATTTCATTGAGTTTTGAGGGAATTGTGACCTTTTCTCGAGGGCTGGTTGGTGCTTCAGCTTCACTGTCCAAGTATATCAGACTACTGCTACTGCTATATTAGACCTGATATAGCCTCATTCCTTCATGTTTTATGATGCCTAACTGATCTTATGTTGTATGGATTGAAGTGGTTGAGCCTTTGCTTTATGTTTTTCTCACTGTCGTTGAATAAGTGGTTGAGTTTCTATATTTCTTCTTGTTGCCCGCTGAAAA
>VDFB02085903.1:0-22599 GCA_007258455.2 Sequoia sempervirens
CCATTGTACTTAGGCAGATTCGGTATGACATCCATGAGGGAAAGGGGTCATGTACAATGATCTATCAAAGGGGAATGGGCATATGTCCTTTGTTGAAAACGATTTCTTAGTTGACATTGACATATTATCCATTTGTGTTTGTAATGCATGCATTTGTGTTTGTAAGACATCAACTTGGGTCAAAGATGTGCTAGGGGGATTATGCAGATCCGTGTATGTGTTCTGAAATCCAAAGTATCGTGATGGGTTTCGATTGAACGTTGGCATCTGAGGTGGATTTGGATTCAGAATGTTGGTAAATGTGTTCTGGTCTAGAATCTGCATAAATTGGTGTTGACCTAGGATCTGTGTAAACGGATTCTAAGTACCACTTTGGGAAAAGGGGTTCTAATTAGGAATCTGTGTAAATGATTGGTGTCTTGGAATCTGTGCAAATGGATCATGACCATCGATCTGAGAGAATGGATTATGATTCAGAATCTATGTGAATGGATTCTGAGAACTAGTTTGGGAGAATAGATTCTAACTCAGAATATGCGTGAATGGATTCTGATTGCCATATTGGAAGGAGGGAATGCCTCTTGTTTGTGTAATCCGTGGTATAGTACTAGTGACTGGAGCACTAGGTATGGCCGTTGACTATGGTATGGTGCTCGTGATACTAGCATTAGGTATGACCATTGACTGTGAACTTGTGACACTGACATAAGGTGTAGAGGCTGAGTTTTTAGGCCTTTTACTCCCAACAAGAGGACCGAAGGGAGTGGATGATGAAGCCCCTATAGTGAAATTAAATCCCGATGTCATGCTAGATGTACCAAATGGGGACGTATGGATTGTCGTACTCTGTGTAGGTGTGCAAGATGGCATAGTTGTGCTGACCTGAGGTATAGTAGTACTAGCAATCGTGGTATTTGTCCCTTGTGTAGGTTGAGTTTGTAAGGTGCTGATATCAAATCTTGGAGGTAAGGTAGCACCTTCAGCTAGCAATTTGGCTAAGTATCATTGTCGATCATTTGCTAGGTACTCATCTATGAAAGAGGAAAACTCATGGTCCTGTGCGGTAGCCTCTATGTCCTCTACTGCAATATGTCCTTGAGTGTTTCTAGTGGTGAATTTGTCTAATAGAGTCTTATGAGGTCTTGAAGAAAATGGATTGATGAATTCGTTTGGGTTTGATATGTTTTCTCTCTCTTCTCTTAGACCTAGTTTCAACCATGTAAGACAAGCTCAATATGCGGGAAATGCAAAACTATATCTATGAACAGTATGACCCTAGTCTATGTTTTTGGGATTTTCGTATGCAAAATAAGGAATATCCTAGGATGACACTAGCCTAAAATCTAAAGATGCAAGGCCTAAGCAAGGTTCTAAAATAATCTATTCTATAAACCTTAAGATGAAGGGACCAACTACCTAAAGTCTAACCAAGGCATCAATTTAGTTTAAGTCAAGGAACCAATGTAGGACGAGGATCAAAGACAAGTTGAGTTTCCTAACTAGACTAATGAGCTAGGAGGACTCTGTGTAGGACAAAGGATAAACTGATAAAACTAGGTTCAATGATAGATTTTGTTGACGCTATGACTTTTCTAGATTTTAGATGGTGAACTAGTCCTAAAGTTTGTAAAAGTGACCTTTCTAGAAGTTTAATGCAAGGTAATATGTAATCTAAGATGAAACTAAACTCTGAATTAAGACAACTATGGTAATGACTGAATGAACTCAAAGGATGCAAAATTGAGAAAATCATTTCAGGTTTCTGTTTAAGGACTGTTTGTGTAAAGACAACTGAAACTGGTATAATCGTGTTGACTGGACAGTAACTGTGAATTTTGGTTTTCTGATAATCAGACAGATGCATCGTGGAATTTCACAGATGCAGTTTTCCAGTGATCAATTATGTTTCTCTAGTAAAGTTCAATGTGTGACTCTTACAGATGCGGTTAACCTTCTAACAAATGCGACTCGTAATGACAGTTGTGACTCAGAATATAACGCATGTGGTTTTTGCAAAGCAACTACGAGCTAAATTGGCAGATGTGACTCTATGCTAGATAGATGCGACTGATATTGACAGATGCAACTTGAAGTTAAACAAATGCGACTCAAAATAATAGATGCGACCCGAAGTTTAACAGATGTGACTCATAATAATAGATGCGAATTGTAATAACTGATGCGACTCAAAGTTAAACAAATACGACTCTAAAATCAATTGTGACTTTCTGGTGAACAGTTGTGACTCTCTGTGTATTTTCAGTGATGAGATTTAAACTGACTCTGTTTTCTGTGATCAAATTCTTGCAATCAAAGACAATCATAAGACAAAGTGTTTTCAATTTTGATTTTGGACTCAAAGAACGTTTAAGTTGATAACAGACAAGCACATCCTAATAGGCCAAAGGCCTAGGGTTTGTATACTTGGTATAGCCCACCGAAAATACCTCGGATTGGTGATAAACACCTTTACTTCTCGAGAGCGGATAGCTTAGAAATTTGGTGGCATTGGCTCCCCTCCACGGCTCATTAACGTCTTTCGAGCACACCAATTTTGAATTCTTTGGGCAATGACCTCCCAAGAACTGTTATCTCTACTCAAGGGGATCAGTAGTGAGTCTCTTTGGGCATGATATTGTACCCTGCACTATACCAAGCAATGGCCACAAATAGGTTGGTCTCTAAAACAAAAGGTATTTAGTACGGGCATTCCATTTGTGGGGCATGATCCATATGGTGAGAGTCCCCTTTCGAATCCATCTCATCAGAACCATACTCGTGATTCTTGGGTTTTCCCCAAGAACCCACTTTTATATACTGGTTGGAAGTCCCTCAGGTTTAGGGTGCTACCGGTCTGAGTCGTCCTGGGGTGAGCAGTTTTTCCCACCAGAACAAGCCCAAGTTCTAGAGTTGGTAACCATTTCTCTTACACCCAGGATCACACTGATGCGCAAGGGGAGAGGATACTTCGATGTACCAACTCGTGAGGGTAACCAAACTTGTTCTTTCACACCAAACACAGTAGACACTTGTTAATTTTAAACCAAATGAAAGATTTGCTATGCTACCAAATAATTTGTTTCAAAAAATTAACTAGGGTCTTCGACAAGCATCCTGTAGAAAAACTCGTTAGTAGTTTTCAATATCGTCTTCGTCAATCATCCTGCAAAAACTTGTTAACTCCAAAAGGCCACACACTGAAAATCAAATATTAGTAACACACAAATTAATTGAAAATTTTAGATTTCTGAAAACAGAAATAAAGTTTACCAGTCAATTACATTGTTGTGTTACCAGTCAGATGCATCGATATTTTCTTCAATTGTGGTTCAGGAATTTTTAGATGCGTCGTAGTTTGTCAGATGTGTTGCTCCTAGTGTCAGATGTGGTTCAGGAAGTCAATTGTGTCGCTTCGTCAAGCTGATGAGTTGTTCCGTATGAAAAACCTGCAAAAATAAAAATAAAAGTCTATGGATACGCGAAGATGGTGTCTTCACGTCATGTTCACTAAATGTAACGCCAAGAAAGTGCACAAGAAATAGATTAGGAGGAAACATGCAATGCTAAATCTAAAATGCAAATCTAATGTTAAGCAACAAAGAACAAAGGAAAGTAAAACATAAACAAACTGAAACAATCTCACCAATTTCAAACTTATTTCCATGATTCATCTCGATTGCCCTTCTCCATTTTGCTTGTGTAGTATAATTGCCCTCAGATTTCTTGTAAATTCATGCAAGTATAGCCTAAGATAGTGATTAACAAAATATCGAAGATTCAAGATTAATTGCTCGCAAGATTCAAAAAGAGAATTCGATTTCGAGAGAGATTGGAATGAAGAATGACAGATCAATTTATAGAAAATTGATTATTTGAATGACAGGCCGAGATTGAAAGATCAATGGACAGTTGAGATTGACTGATTAGACATGCATTCTGATAACTGTCAATAGTGACATGAGTGATACAAATTAGAAATAGAATTAAAGATTAAATAAATGTTGGTGTAATTAATTAATTAATTATTACACTAGCATAAGTTTACTTAGGTCTTGCATTTAATCATTAAGTCCTAGGTTGCATTATTAGATAAATCATTTAATAATTGGGATAATATTCCCTTTCCTAGTTTGGTGGGATAAGATTCCTTCTAGAAGATGAGTTGTCCTTCTAGAACTTATCTCCTCATTTAATGATCATCACCATTAGGGTTCACATGTTGTCACATGTTGTTTGATCTTGACACATGGCAACATCTCATGCATATTAGGGTTTAGCTCATGCCTATATATTCAAGCATCTTGTACATTTGTAATCAATCACATCAATATATCAATATATCAGATATCAAGATATCAATCAGATATCATATCATATCAATAGAATCTTTAATCAAGCATTCCATTGTTGCAACACTTCTTTTGTGGTTGATTATCTTTCATGGCTAAAGTCCTTCATTGAAGATTCTGGAGCTTCAAGGACTGTGCAATTCATCATCTCAACATCGTATCAGAGCTAGTCCATTGAAACATCAACCCTTGATCTAGGAAGTTCAAATGCGAGATTCTTTGCAGGCTTAGGGTTTTATGCTGCAGGCTAGTTGGCTCTACCCGGGAGCCAAGCTGATTTCTGGTGCAGATCAGGCTCTCTCCGACCTCTCCATTGCGTCCAGAAGGCCTCAAAACCCATAGATCGCCTATTCATTCATCAAAATCGGAGACATATCATCCGGGAGCCTTCGAGGTACATCTTAGGGTTTGCATTTTTTGTACTATCCATACAGTTTTGCAGGAAAAAATCATCCCTGTAAGTCCTCCATCAAGGAAAAAAAAATTTAGAAAAATCAAAAAAATTATTTTGCTATTATTGGGCAAATCTTTCTATAGTTATCGCAAAAATTTAATTATGTAGGCGACCTTCCATTAAATTAACCAGTCGGCATATATATATATTTTTGGTGGCTATTGTTAATTTTTCCGTCGGCATTGATATTCTATCGGCATTTTATTTTATTTTTTGAATTGTAATATATACAATATTCAAAAAATAAAAAATAAAAAATAAAAAATTTTGTCAGCATCACCCGACCGATCTGCGGACACCGACCGGCCTGCGTCACCGGTCACATCCGCCGACGCCATCCTACGTCACCTCCGCAGAACCCCGGCTACCGACAAACCTCTCGGCGACCATCCGCTGACTGCTCCGACCGACGACACCGACATCTCCGGCCACCCACTCCCGTCGACACCTCCCGGCTCCCGTCCGGCGACCGCAGCACTCCCGCTGGCTCCGTTTTCCGTCGAGCACTCCCGCCGGTTCCATTTTCCGTCGAAGACTCCCGCCGACCTCCGTTGGTGTTCCCTCCGCCGACCGCGCCGCCCCATCCCGCCGCTCCGACGCCACCTCATCCGGTGGTGAGTTTTTTTTTTAAACTGCCTGCCAGCCCCTCGGTCATATCAGCGACCGGGGGCCGAAATTTTTTTGCCCTAAGGTGCTTAATTTTTGCACCTGTTTAGCCAGCATCAAACCAAATTGCAGTTTTTTTTCCGAGGGCCATATCTTTGCACCACGATATCGAAAATTTGCAAACGAGATATCAACGGAAAGAGAATTCAGAGCACTATCCAGTGGTGCCATCTATTTTGTAGGTTTTTTCTACTATTCAATATTAAAGTCAACTGAAGTCAAACCTCCCTTCTGGACTCAAATGCACACACCTTCGCATCAGATTGTCAGATTTTGGTGATTCCAGCGGCATTCGAGAGATATTTCAGTGCATTTTTTTCATTAGTCCAAGTCTTCTTCTTTGGTTTCAGCTCCAGGTATCTTTTTTTTTTGTTTTTTGATTCTTGGACATCCTGAAGATTGAAGTAGAATTTGTTGATCTCGGAGGCATTTTTTCAATTGCATATCTTTTTGGAAGTCTTCTATTTTCTGTTGAAGGATAGTGTCTTTGTTTTTGTGGAGAAATTTCATTATGGGGCTTGCATATTATTCTCCTTTGGTCATGTTGCACAAGGGTAACTATTTGCAATGGCGAGATGGGATCTGCCACCATCTTCATTCACTTGATTTGTTGCCTCATTTGTATGGTATAGTTCCCTGTCTGAGTGAAGGAATTCATGAACTTGCTTGGAGTTGCAGCAGATACACTGTTTTGGAGATTCTTGAGATGCAAGTTGATTCTGATGTTTTGAATGCTCTTGATCATTGTGATTGTCCTCACATCCTTTGGATTAAACTTTGGGAGCTATATGGAGATTCACATACTCCACCATTCCCTGATGATCATGCTTCAAAATGTCATTTTTCAGATCAAGTACCCCATGATGCTATTGTTATGCAGGAAGTTGATTACCTTGATCTTTCTGAAGAGGTTGACAAGGTCCCTTTCAGTGCTTCTTCTTCATCAGAGACAGTTGGTATCCCTTCACATTCAGTGATTCCTTGTCCAGAGTCATTGATTGAGGCTTCCACTATCATCATCGATCAGGACACATTCAGTTTTTCAGACTTGACATCACATGATGGCTTCGTTTCAGGTATCACTGACTTGGCTACTTCTACAGGTTTGGAAAACATTCTTGAAGGGGTATCACTCCTCTATTCAGATTTGGCTTTGGAGAGTTGTTTTGAGTCTCCTCATTCCTTTGTCTCAACCTTGATTGGGAATTCAGAGACCATCTTGGAGGCATTGAGTTTCTCTTCAGAGATTTCATATCCGAGACTTCTTCCCTGTCATTCCATTCAGGACTTGAGGTTTCTTCCACATCCACCATTGGATTTGCTTCTTCCTAGCAGGAGATTTGTGGTTTGGACACCTTCGTTGCTTCAGACTTCTTTCAGTGGTTTTGAGGACACTTCATTCAGGGGGGCTATCAAGTCTCTATCACATCCATCATATCCATTCTATCTTTGTCTTTGGATATTGTTCAGCATCAGTTTCTGCATCATCCTGGTTTGTCACCCTCCTCATTGATTGTGGCATGTTCTTCATCAGGCAAGGAGACATTTGAGCATCATTCTAAGACATCATCGACATCCATCTTCATCCTTCCTTCCTTCAATTCCTATCCGGAATGGGAAGCATCTTTGCACTTGCAGTTGGTCTTGTTTCTTTCGAAAGGGAGACAAGTTGTTTGTCGACATTGGATCTTTTTTTGTCTTCAGACACTTACCTTTCTTGCAGGTGATCTCATCTTTTGGGGGGGCTATATAGTCTCTCTCTTTCTCTCCTATGGGGGGGCATTGATTGTATTGTATCCATGTGACGGATGGTGTACTTGGGGGTATTTGGGAGTCTTCCATCCTTTCCTTCCCATCCTATCTCACATCTTTTTGCATTTTCATCTCTCTTTTGGAGAGGGGTTTTGTTCCCACTAGGTTTTCCCCTTTTCTCCGTTTGTGGGAGATTTTTTGCATCTTCATGTACATGGGTACCTAACATGGCCTCGTAGCCAGGACCCATCATCATCATCATCATCATGCATAATCATTGCATTTTCCTCCCTAAGTTGCACTTATGGGGGGGTGTTGGTGTAATTAATTAATTAATTATTACACTAGCATAAGTTTACTTAGGTCTTGCATTTAATCATTAAGTCCTAGGTTGCATTATTAGATAAATCATTTAATAATTGGGATAATATTCCCTTTCCTAGTTTGGTGGGATAAGATTCCTTCTAGAAGATGAGTTGTCCTTCTAGAACTTATCTCCTCATTTAATGATCATCACCATTAGGGTTCACATGTTGTCACATGTTGTTTGATCTTGACACATGGCAACATCTCATGCATAGTAGGGTTTAGCTCATGCCTATATATTCAGGCATCTTGTACATTTGTAATCAATCACATCAATATATCAATATATCAGATATCAAGATATCAATCAGATATCATATCATATCAATAGAATCTTTAATCAAGCATTCCATTGTTGCAACACTTCTTTTGTGGTTGATTATCTTTCATGGCTAAAGTCCTTCATTGAAGATTCTGGAGCTTCAGGGACTGTGCAATTCATCATCTCAACAATAAATGATTTAATCTTCAGTTTGGTATTCAAAAATAGAAGAAATATCTTTGCATGACAAAGATAAATATTGATTAAAGCAACTCTTGTTCGAATGCAGCACAAGATTTAATTAATTAAATAGGAATATTTAATTAATCCGCATGTACACACAAATGAGTTAGAACTAGATGACTGAATGATATGACGAAGAGATTACTCGAGAATGCCACTCAGACATTAAATCAAGAGTTAACTGGGCGATTTGAAATAGATGTCGAGTCGAGTAAAAGTGAATACTTAGATAATTTACACAATTATCTAAATATAGAGGAATGCGTTAAAATAGAATTCATGAATTAAATAACTCATTTAATTCAAGATTTGATATTTGAAGAATAATTAAATAAATAAGATTTATTTAATTAAGTGATGAAGGGATTTAAATGAATAATTAAATAAATAAAGAATTTATTTAATTATAGTTAAAGTATGATAAAGAGTAAATTAAATAAGAATTTATTTAATTTGACAAGAAGGATAAGGTTAATTAGTAACATAATTAAATAAAAAGCATTTATTTAATTAATTAGATAGAATAAAGAAAAGTGTGAATTAATTAAATAATTAAGATTATTTAATTAATAGAAGAATTAACAGAAGATGAATTAATTAAATAATTAAGATTATTTAATCAATAGAAGAATAGGAATTATGAAGAATATTGAAGTCGCAGGCTTAGACCAAATTTCGGTGTCTACACATATCTTTAAAAAATGGTGTTTAAATTTTAATGAAATTATTTTATTTGATACATATTTAAAATCTTTGGTGTATGTTATTATAAAATTATTTTATTTAGCTTTGAATTAAGGAATACTAATATCTTTCTTTAAAAAAAAAGAAATTAGAGAGAAATGAAATTTGATTATGTAATGGTTTGTATTTTATTGAAAATTTTAAATTTAAATTAAATTTATTAAATTTTAATATTTAAATAAAAATATAATGTTTTATATTAATAAATTAATTACAACCTTAAATATCCTTTTAAAAAAAATAGATAGAAATGAAATTTGATCATGTAATAGTTTGTATTTTATTGAAATAGTTATGCTGAGAGGCCTAACCTATAGTGATAGAATGGGGTGGAATGATATGTGTGAATAAAAAAATGTTGACTTTTTCAATTAAATGGTCGACACATTAAATAAGGAGTAATTAAAATAATGTGGAATTTAAAAAAAAAAAACAATAAAAAGATATATAAATTTAAAAGAATTTGAATCGATACATCACTTGACAATTATAAAGTAATAATAAATTGAGAGCCAAAAGCAGAAAATAACAAGAAAGTTTTGCGAATTGATAGCAAATAATAAGCAAGTTTTGCAAATTGACAGTAATTGTGTACAAATATTTTAACCTACTCTAGGATGCAAAACTAAATAGAATGTAATAATGGAAAACACAAAACAAACACTCAAGATTAGGCTTGGTTGAATTCAAACAAAGCATGTAAGAAAATGTAACCTTTTATCTTGTTCAAATTGATGGTTTGGTTGGCCCTTGTTGATGCTCGATTGTGTGATCCTTAGACAAAATGGCTCAAATATTAGCTCTAAATGATGGTGAAGTGATGAGGAATGCAATGGAGGATGTGGGTATGTGAGTAGATGCAATATGGAGGCTCAAAATGTTGCAACAATGGTGGATGCTTAATGGCTTGAAAAATGGCTAAGTGTATGTGCTTGTATGATTGCAAAAGTGGATTCTAGAGAGTGATGGTTAGAATGGAGAAATTTCCACCATTTTTAGGGGACCCCTCACAAACTAACATGTGGTGAATGATGTGGAAGGGAAGGGGTGAGTTGGAGATGATATGGAGGTACTTTTATGTACTGGGAATGGAAAAAGATCTCATAAAGGAGGTTCTTGTCCACATGTGCTTTGAGAGGACATGTGAGGAATTAAAAATTCGTCACAAATCCTCATGGGGATAGGAGAAGGAATTTAAAAGTCCTTAAAATGCATTGGAGGAATAAATGTGAATCAAAAATTCACATAGGGAAGAGGATACCTTCTCCAAATAGAGAAAGCATTTAATGTAGGTTGTGTAATAACCCTCCTGGTTGCTAGTTGGACTCAGTGGTGTTATGTTTTGTTTTGATGCTCAGATACTATGATGATACTGTTATTGTTTGATGTGGTTAGTCAGATACTATGATGATACTGTTATTGTTGATATGGTTGGTTAGATGCTAGTTGATGCTGTTATTTCATTTTGGACATGATTACCTTATATGACATGGTTGATTATATCAGTTGATTTTCTGAATTATGATATGATGCAGTGTTTTAATTTAATATGCTATGAGATGATTGTTAGTTAGAAATGTAATTCATTGATTATGCTTTAATTGTTAGAATAGGTGTGACGAAGGACAATATAGCATCACTCGTTCGCGAGTGCCCTGTTATGTTGCAATTCCTTCTCACAATGCAGTAACTTGATTTAATGCTTTGATATATATGTTATATGCACATGTACACAACTTCGTTTGTATGCAGGATTGCAGGTATAAGTCTCGATTCCACCTGCTTCGGCAGGACAGGGCGAGCACCAAATAACCCAACGGATAAATGTTGATACAGAGGTGACGATGAAGTCCTCCCGTTCCATGATGTCAGGTTGTCTCATTTATTGGTATAGTCGATGTTGTGTAATTGTCGTCTTTGTCTGTTGTGTTTGTGTTTTGTCTTATTTTATGTGGGCATTGATAATTATGATTTATCTTAATGATTGAAATTGATTATTTATTTTAATGCTGGATTAAATTGTAATTTAATATTTAAATGATTTAATTATTTTTGAAAATCATATTTTGCAATTTAATTATTAATTATATATTAAATATGCTTAATTATTTTAATTGGTGGTGGATAATTAAGAGAATAATTTATTTAAAATAAATTTGTAATGTGAGGTGCAAGAAAAGTTGCAAAAACAGGAATAAAAGCAATAAAAAAATAAAAGACAGTGTGAGCCAATAGGATTGGAGAGTTGGGAAAAAGCTTGTTTTAAAGAATTGTTTTTCTTTTTATCTGTGATTTTTGGAGAGCTTTGAGAGATGAGCAATATTTTTATTTAATCATGAACTTTTGAGAAGTTTACACACACACATAGAAGAACAGAAAGCTGAAGTGCTCCAGGGATTGTTGAGTTCGTTTTGGACTACGGATTGGAATCGGATTCGAGGGCATCTTCAAATTTGCATTGGACTCCAGGTTCCTCTCATAGTTTTCCTCGTACCTTTCTATTCTCTGTTTGTTTCTAGAAAGAAAAAAAATAGATCTTATTAAAAAAAAAAAAAAATTGTAAATATAGAGAACCTCTGTTGAAAACTGAAACTAGAACAAATTATTAGACTAGAAAACAAAGAAAATTCATAGCAGCTATACTGTCCAAATTTTGTCAAAACAAGAACCCTGATCTTCTGAAACATACAATCTATCAAAATAGGATTTTAGAATGAGATGATTTAGTTATTAAAGAAAATAAAATTTTGGGGTTTTCTCAGTATTTTAATATATAATGGATCTGTGCTATTACTTTGTAATTTCTCTATTTTCTTATAATTTAAGAAAATATGTTTCTCTATTCTGTCTCTGTTTGTTTTTATATTTATAAAAATAATATATATATATATATATATATATAATATTTATATATATATATATATATAATGTTTATTTTATCTTATGGTTTTTGTGCCTGTGATTAAAAGAGTTATTCTTCTGTATTTTTTATTATGAATATATTCTATATATATATATACGAATTCCGTATATATATATATACATATTTATTAATTTAAATGTTCTTTGCAATAATTTTCATATATTCGAAATTCTGGTTAAATCAAATTTTATTTTATTTTGGCCGTATTGGCCGACCGAACCCGTGCCTACGGACGGATTTCGAAGTTTTACATTTCATAAAAAAATATATATATATATATGAAAAAGTGTTTTGTACCGAAGTTTTATTTATGTTAAAAATTTTAATGGGGGGTTTGGGGGATGGCTGGGCCGTACCCCCGCCCCTGCCATAAGCGTCCGCACTGCTGTGTACAGCAGTGCTTACGGACTGCTGTGTACAGCAGCCCGTAAGGGCCGCTGTGTACAGCAGCCGTAAGGGCTGTGTGTACAGTCCGCAGCTACTGTACAGTCCGCGGCCGATGGGTTAAAACTTTATTTTTTTTTTGGTTTTGTTTATTGGTTTTTTATTTTATATATATATATATATATATATATATATATATATATATGTATATATATATATATATATATTTATATATTTATATTTATATTATATAGATTGTAAAGTATAATTTGTGTGTATTTATTTTATTTATTTATTTTTTTTTTAAAAAAAAAAATGAAATTAAGATTATATATAGTTAAATATTAATTTATTATATTGTTTGGATGCAAATTTTATTGCGGACTTTTAACATGTTTAATTTTGTCTATAATTAAATAATTTCTATTTATTTTAAATGGGCATTGGTTAATTTTGCCGTTTCGATTTAATAATTATGTAGACAAGATATTAGTCTTTAATTGTGATGGTAGACTTTGTTGAAACAATTGTATTTAATTACATAAACCGGATTGGATTCAAACGTATGGGTGCAACCTTGTTTACGTTATGTGAGTTTTCCTTTTATGATATGTAGTGATGTATTTGTGGGAACCCGTTGTTGATTTTTGTAATCTTATCCCAGAGGCTTGTTATTTTATGATGCCATCTTCGCTTTGGTAGGCTTTGAGAATTTTTGTTTTATGAGAAGAAGGGTTGAACAGTTGGTTGAGACTTTTGATTTTGAGCAATTGCGAGATGGTTAATACCTCGTGTATCTGAGTTTTGGTTTTATGAGTTATATGTATTGGTTCAACCCTTGCCTACTTGAGTTTATGTTAGGGGTCATAGGTGGGAGAGTGGCTCTTCGTGGGCGCCGGCGCCTCGGATGAGGAAGGGCCAGGATAACCCTCGAAAGAGTAGTAAACAAGTGATAACCTAAATAATAGATTTAGGGGGGTTGGGTAGTTTTAAAAACACAAGATAATAAAACATTGGATTTCCTCGGCTATGCATTAGGGCTACCTTAGACTAGTGATAGACTGAGAAGGCCGTGGTCGGCATAGTCATAGTCTCGTCTTCATGAGAGACTGTTGGCTCCGCATTAGCTACCCTATGGTGCCGGCGCCTCAGTTAGGAGGAAGGGCCAGGATATCCATAGATGGGTGCCGGCGCCTCAGTTGGAGGAAGGGCCAGGATAATCCCATGAGAGCTATGCGATGACACTCTCCACTTGACACCCTTGTACTTTGTGTTGTTGCCTCTGGATGTTATCTCTTTATGATGTTTCTTTGAACTTTTGTGAATTGATTCTTGATTGTTAAGTGATAGTACTTCATGTTTTCGTGATGAGTTCTTGGCTTAATCTTGTCACGTGATTTGTAAATTTGATGGTTGTTCTTTGTAAGCTTTGAGTTGTACTTGTTATGTATCATATTGTGGTTGAGTCGGTTGACATTCATGGTCGGGTTCACTTCCTCGTCACCTCTGAGCACGGGGGGTGAGTTACTTCGTAATTCACATGGTTGGGTGGAACGTGCTCCGCACCCGTTGGGTTCCCCATCAGCGTCTTGTTTCTCAGCTTTCCGCAGTGCAGATGTTCCAGTGATCAGTTGTACTTCATGTTCCTTATTTTGTATCAATCCCCATGTTGGGAAATTCAATGTAATTCATGTATCAAAGAAAATTGTAATGTAATATTATTTCAATGATGTAATAGTTAGGTTTGATTTGGATAATGTTTAAAGATCTATCATGGATGTAATTATGCGATGTTGTCATACTCGCATCATGGCTATCAGTTGTATCATTGTTTATGGTTTCTTAAATCAAATGGTTATGTTGATTTCGTTATCTTTATATTGTTTTGTGATTGCAATGTAACCTCGCGTGCCTCAGAGAACCAAGTGTATTAATGTTATGTGTTATGCTATGTGATTTTGGTTTAATCTTGTTACATGTTACCTTTATTATATAAAAAAAAAAATTATTCGCATTATGTGTGTGTTCTCTGGGGTTTGCAATTCTGAGTTGACTAAGGACACATTCCATAAATGGCATGAAGATTAGGTTAGCTTAATTAGGTAATTAAGGTTGTGCAAATTTGGGATTAGCCAGGTTAATGAAGGATTAGAGGTAAGTGGGAGATTATGGATGATGTGACCCTAATGATGATTAGGGGTGTGCACATCTTAATCACAGATTAATTAGATTAATTTGGATTAGAGAGGATTATGGAGGATGTGACATGAGGAGAGAGAAGAAAATGAATTAAAAATTGATTTAATTCCTTTAGGCTAATGACTAAATTAAATAAATTGGTCTATTTATTTAATTTAGAGATGAATAAGGTAAGTTATTTGATTAATTAATTAAATACATTAGGGGACATTAGGATAAAGGGAAATATTAATCAAATAATAAATTATTTAATTAATATGGCTAAGGGATGTGGGAAAAATGAATACAAGGGTGAATTTGACTATATGGGAATGGTCAAATTCAAGTCTCTACATTTTCCCCTTTTTGAAATATTCTTAGAATAATAGTGTTTCGAAGAAAAATTAAACACAGACAACTCCATAGAAGAAAAAAATGTTAGATGATGCCCTCGTAGAAATAAGAAGGAAGAATGTAGAAATATGGTAGACTATGCCCCCTCAAGAGGGATGATGGGGAAGAAAAGGGGCCCCAGACAAATTCTCGATATGAAGAAATGAAGGGTACCACACAATAGAGCACAAAAAACTGTGAAGAATGACTTTTGAACAGAGGAAAATGAGAAAACGAGGTGCAAATGGCAGCCCTCAGAAGAAAAGGGGTAAATGAATTAATCAAAGGTTAATTAAAGGGTAAAAATTACCCAAAAATTAAGAGGCTAAATAGGGTCAAAAATGAAAATTATAAATAGTAAATTTGAAAAATTAATATTCACCTAATTTTCATTTACACAGTTGGCATATGACAATTCGATGAGAGAAAGAGAGAAGGTGATGAGGATTGTTGACAAGATGAGTGACAAGGAGCTGATCCGGGATGATGAGCTAATCCATTGGGGTGAGGAGGTGCAGTAGTACTACCACGAGAACACGGTACCCCGCTAGGTAGGCTTTGGATCCCAACTATGTGATTTTGTTTCAATTTCATGCACATGTTTAGATTTCGGGATGGGTAGCTAGGCATACGAACTCGCCACAGAAGGGAAGATTTTTTCTTTCGAAAAGGAACATTCACCCGTCTGGCATATCAGTGAGGAAAGGGGAAGACTCGTGCACCGTAGGGGTGGGCATGCAGAGAGAGAGGTGATTATGAAATTGCCTCTCTAGGACAAAGGTGAAACTGCACAACATAGGGGTGAGGGAGACTCAGGATAGGCAATTATGAAATTGCCCAAAATAGAAAAAGGGTGGAAGAAAATTCACCCAAAAGGGGAATAGGCAGATACAAATCCGCCTGTTGAGGGAAAAGGCCAATACAAATTGGCCACTCGGGGAAGAAAATACACAGGGGCGATTGCGAAATTTCCTATGGGGGAAAAGGGAAAATGTGAATTCTCCTTTGAGTGAAAGATGGGCGGACTTGTGCCCATATAAGAAAGGGGCAAGTACACTTGAAAAATAGGAAAATCTACAAAAAGAAAGAAATAGGGGCGAATGCACTAGCTCGACAAAAAAACACACTGAAAATGGGATGGGTGAACCTACCTTGGTTAGAGGCGAACTCGTTAAACTGAGGAAGGGATGAAAACAATAAGAAATAGGAATGAAATGTTAGAAAGTCTAACTAAATGGTTGGTATGGATGCAGAGTTTCGAGACTCTGAGGATGTGGGAGAGGCACTTGGTCATGTTAGTTGTGTGTATGAGAGCTATGACTCCAGAGGATCATGCAGCACTAGCCCATGCTGGACTACTTCACATGTTGGGATATCCCAACATCCAAGTGGATCAATCTCTATTGACAACATTGATGGAGCGATGGAGCTCTAAGACCTCTACCTTCCATCTCCCGACAAGGGAGATTATAGTGACTTTAGAGGATTCTACAGTTGCCCATCAGAGGGAATTTGATTAGCACAACATCATAATGATCAGTTGATAGGAGTATGCAGGCAGTGTTCAGGCTAGGGGACCTTCCCATTTGAGGGAAGGAGTTGGACATTGATGCATGTTTGGGACTGGAGATGGCGGCATTACCTCTATACCTATGTGACCTTATTAGTGGGATCCTCCTATCAGAAAGGGGCAGATGTTTCTTTAGCCTCAAGATGATTGAGGTGGTTTGACACATAGTGGAGCGGTGAGAGGGAGAGTATACATGGGGGCGTGCGTGTTGGAAAGTTGTACCGAGACATGCATGACACCTGCTATAGATGAGCCTTGAGCATTACACATGTTACACTGCTCCAGGTGTGGGCTTGGGAGCACATCAGTATTGCATGACCAAACATATTGATTCATGGAGCTCAAGATGAGACATTGCCAGTAGCATATTAGTGGGGAAATGAGTATGGTTGGAGATTGCATTATCAAGAGGTAGGGAGTTTAGAGGAGTGGCAGTGGAGAATAGATGGATTGAGGGGGGATGATATTACATGGAGTCCCTACATTAAACAACAGTATTTGGGATGGATGGATGATGATAGGTGATGGAGGGGGTACCTATTCTCAATTTGATACTTGATTGGTAAGGACCCGTTTATTATTGTGCTACAAAGACCTGGTAGGGTGAGCTAATAGTATGGGGTATAATAGGACATCCCCACAGCACCACAGATGTTCAGATGGGTTAGTTGAGAGTCAAGGGCGATATGGGATGAGTAGATCACTATGGAGTTTGCTCAGAAGATGTGGGATGCAATGTTGATGACACAATTTCCATGGAGGGGAGGACCAGCTGATGTAGGTATGACAGTATATTATTTTGCATGGTGGGCTTAGCATAGGCCAAGGAGGATCACGGTCGTAGAGCCAATTGTGGGGGCATTGGAATTTGGATAGGATAATGAGAGGGAGTTGGCTAGGTCATAGAGGAGGAGGAGGCGAGGCAGCAGGTAGAGGAGAGGGGGAGATGTAGAAATGGAGGAGGCCAGGGAGGAGGAGCATGTGATGGATTTGGATGCCCCTATAGTAGGGCCATTAGCCATGGTACCTTACATACAACCACCACCATAGGACCTGACAGTGCTATTGATAGGAGCCCTAGCCCGGCTAGGGATAGTAGAGCACAGGTTGCAGGAGTCAAGGAAGATCGAGATAGATTGTAGATAGAGGTGGGTAGGTTGCAAGATGAGGTGGAGTGGCTGCAAGCCGCATAACAAGATGGAGATGGAGATTATGGGGCTCTATTGGATGAGGTGGGGAGGTGGTTCTTAGAGATGAAGAGGGAGAGAGATGAGGCGAGGAGACAACTGGAGGAGATGTGGAGAGAGAGGGATGAGGCTTAGGATAGAGCAAAGTATGTCAAGGAAATGATGGGGGATGCAAGGGGATTGTTGGAGAGGGATGAGGTAGCAAAGGGGTAGGTACAAACTCTATAGGGAGAGAGAGAGAGAGAGAGAGATGAGATAGAGAGGAGGATATCTCAGCTAGAGGGGTTGGTTGAGCAGATGACAATGGCCCAGGAGGTGTGGGAGGTAGTGAGACGACAAATCACCCATCAGAGGGATAGGTACCACATAGAGCGGGATATGGGTAGAGGATATGTAGTAGGAGAGACTGTTGCTAGGACCTATTATCATATTATATGATTTCTTACTTTCAGGCCATCCTAAATTCTGCATGAAGGGTGCCACCATACGTTAGAGCAATGGCACAGGCACCAACACCCTCCTGATCAGCTCATACGCATACCAGAGGGTACAACCAGTATAGAGAGACTCCTCCTCTTGGCCAAATTTTAGGGTCAGACTCCCCTCAGAGGTCAGATGTAGGGAGCTATGGATATTTTTGACAGGTGTAGGGTGGATGTACAATAAAAAAAAACAAAGACTATAGATTTAGTTTGCATAGATTGGAAAGATGCATGCATTCATTTATTCTTTATTGATTTAGGACACCATGATGTGTCAGATGTAGTCTCTGTATTTGATTAGGTATTTGTACTTGTACCATTATTTGATGGATTTTCATGGACATTATGATGGGTTGTTATTATGTATTTGCATGGACTTTTATGATCTTTTTTATTATGGACTATGATGGACACATGATAGACACTATATTTTTTTGATATATATATATATGATACGTGATGGCTATGGATATGATATGGATGATCATTATGTGATATCATGAATTTTTATTATGCTCATGTGTATGTCAATGATTATGATGTATTCATGTGATGATGATGATGCATGCCCATGTCTATGTGAAACATGTGGATTATATGTGTTATGTCTAATGCTTGTGGATGTAGGATGTGATGGATGATTTATGATATTATGATATATGTTATGGATGCGATACTAATGGTGTGTAATGTAGGTGGCGATATTAGTATGATTTATGATGTATGAATATGAGATATGATATGATGATTGAATGTGCTATGGATAATCATGTATGTATGATGTGATATGAAAATGCAATGTGATGCAATGGATGAAAATATGTGATGTATGCATATGTGATCATGTTATGAATGGATGTGATAAATGTAATGTATAGGGTGAAATGAACTAATATGTTTAGAATAATAACTCTAAACAATCCTAAAATAATATGAAATGAAATGATAATGACAATGCAATAATGAAATGGACTTGAGATGCTTAGACAAACATATCTATATTAATCTAAACAACTTAAGATGATAATGAAAATGATAATGCAATGGAATGAACCTAAGATTCTTAGACTAACATATCTATATTAATCTAAACAACTTAAGATGATAATGAAAATGATAATGCAATGGAATGATAATGAAATGAAATGAACTTAAGATGCTTACACTAACATATCTATATTAATCTAAACAACTTAAGATGACACTGAAAATGAGAATGCGATCGAATGATAATGAAACGAAATGAACTTAAGATGCTTAGACTAACATATCTATATTAATCTAAACAACTTAAGATGATAATGGAAATGACAATGAAATGAAATGATAATGAAATGGAATGAACTTAAGATGCTTAGACTAACAGATCTGTATTAATCTAAAAAACTTAAGATGATAATGGAAATGACAATGCAATGAAATTATAACGAAACAAAATGAACTTAAGATGCTTAGACTAACATATCTATATTAACCTAAACAACTTAAGATGATAATGAAAATGATAATGCAATGGATGATGAAATGAACCTACGTGAATAATGATAGGTGTGAAAATTTCATGCATAGTGAGATGAATGATGATGGGTGTGACACTGTACCTGTGAAAACCATAAGAATCCTGATAGGAAGGATGGGTGGAAGAAGAACATTTGCACAACCAAAATCACTAACCATAGGCTAGGTGAAGAACAAATGGGGAATAAATGCAATGCAATGGGACGATAAATGAAATGCAAATCCTAATGCCATTTTTCCATTTTAGGAGCACTAATTTTTTCTATAGCATAGGACAAGATAAGCCAGGGTATGAAGAACCAAGGATGACCAGTGTCCAATGCATGAAACAAACACAAAAAACAAGAAGGTTATCCCAACACCCCAAAGTCATGAGGGTTGTGGTTAGGCCAAGTATTGGGTTAACCACAAGCACAAAGGATTCCCTAGCATAACACAAGACCATGGGGATCTCGGTGGGTACTATGTGGGACAGCCAAGAAGACAAGATCACACAAAAATCAAAGTATACTCAAAACCAATTGAACCTCATGATACTAATGACTTTTGTTTTTAAGAACCAACTGAATAGGGACATACTTGACGAAACGACATGACACTCAGGAACACCGTAAAGACCTAGGGGCTCAGGGGCTGATAAAAAATTAGCTTTTCCTACATGAAAGCGTAGAGCCCTTGTAGTTCGGTAAAAATATTTACAACTGACCAAGGATAAAAGTGACAAGAGGACAATGGAGACCTCGATGGATGACAAAGACTGGACGAAAAATGCCCCAGGGGCTAATCAAATGATTAGCCTTGCCTATGTGAAAGCATAGGGGCCTCATAGTTTGACAAAATGGATGGAAGACAACATGAAACCTAATTATGATAGACACAATAGAGGACCCTAGATGAGGACACGAGACCGATGGATGACACCAATATACAAGTGACGAAAAGCTTAGATTTAGGATGAAAGCTCAGGATTTAGGATAGTTGATCTGAATCATTCAATGCTCAATCAAAATATAACAAGTGATAAGTGAAAGGATGTTGATGGGAGGATGGGATACGATAGGAGGTGATGATAGGATACACAAATAGGATATGTTGATAGGATAGATGGGAGCATAAGGAAAATAGGATGCAATGGTAGATAATGATTAAGCCCTCTACGAATGGAACCTGTTACCAGGTTTTCACCAAACATACTTATCCAAGGCACCACCAAGGGTGGTTTTCACCATACGATGGATTATTTCTCTTTGATATTTCTTGATTTTTTTTTACTTTTTTTTTTTTTGTATTTTTGCTAACTTTTTACATTTTTTGGATTTTTCTAGGTAGGATAACCTAGCTAACCTAGGTGTAGAACCTTTTTAGGTTCATGATGTTAATAGGCTCCTCCAAGGGTTCCCCCTTAGGTGTTGTAAGTCGATATGCCCCAAAACCAAATTTGGCTATGAAAACATATGGACCCAACCAATTTGCTTGAAAATTTCCTTTCTTGTCTCGATCTTGTTGGGTGCACTGATTCTCCTTAAGGACTAGATCACCAACATTAAATTGGCATGGACAAACCTTCTTATTGTAGCTTTTCCTAAGATGATGTTGATATGCTTGGAGATGATTGTAGGCTTTGATGCATTTTTCATCCAAGAGTTCCAGTTGACTTAACTATGCAACTCAAGCATCTTCATCATTGATGAGATTATTTAGAGAGATTCGAAGTGATGGGATCTTGACCTCAATCTGCAAGATAGCATTGATGCCATAAATGAGGGAGTATGGAGTAACACCAGTAGGTGTGTGGATGGATGTGTGGTATTCCTAGAGGGTGGGATTGAGATGGGGTGAAATCACAATACTGTGTTGTAAGGAAAGCAGAGGTGCGGAAACACTTTCCTAATGTCAAAACCATAGGGAAGAATGCAATGCAGGGCTTTTAATTTTTCAAATTACAATCTACTTAAGACACACATGAAAGATTTACAGAAATAGAGCAAATACTTAAAGACAATGAACAACAGATTTACATGGGAAACCCTTTCAGGAAAAAAACCCACCACACCAAGCTAAATCTCTTTGTATTACAGTAACAACAAGATTACATACAATTAGAAAAAAAACTCTCTAGTATTTCACTGTAGCTTCATTCACTGCTCATCAGTTATAGAAAAATGCTCTCTTCAACCATTCAATTCACTCCTCTGTCAGTTTCAATCAAATCAAAATCAATCTACTTTAAATCTAATTCACATTCTAATTTTGTCTTTTGTGCATCGTTATCCGCCATTGTCAATCATAGATAGTTTCCTTTCGAGCAGATGATTTTTCCTTGCATGCAGTTTTCCAGCATTGCATCTATTACAAAAAATAGCCATCATCAGTTTGAAAAACTGCTTCCTCTGATTGGTCCATTAGGATGCCATATTGGATGATCACACGATCAACAACATTCACATTTTGTTGGCATATCGGTGAGACACTCACAGTGTCTCCCCTATGCCACAAAGTTCCTCTATCGATATCGCCATAGTTTCCACAAGTTGGTAGGATAACATAACAAGTGTCACATGACATACCGAGACCATCAATGTCCATTTTGTTCCTATCGGTAAGAGTTTCTCTTATCTGCGAGACTCATATCGAATGGAACAAACCATATCAAACTCAAAGAGACCATCGGCAAGACATACCAATCTCGCCAAGACCTTTTGTCAAAATCTTCAAGTCATGCCAGCGTGAGCCATTCGGCATGACTATCGCTCTTCGGTGAGACTCATATCGAAGTCTTTGAGTTTCATCAATGAGCATTTGATATCGGCAAGACCTACCGATCTCGCCAAGACTTTCCATCAACAACATCATGTTACTCTGAAGGTTGCAAACAGTCGGCAAGACTCATGTATTTTGCCGTGACGTTTCATCGAGCTCCCAAAGTTAACCCGAAGACTTTCTGTCGGCGTGACTTATGACATTTGCCAAGACTTCCCAGCGAAGTCTTTTGTCACTGTGAAGACCATGTGACATCTCCCGTCAGCGTGACCTTTCATACTTGCGAAGACATCTTATCGAAACCCTTTGTTTCACCGATAGAGCCATACTATCGGTGAGACATCCCAAGTCGGTGAGACCACATACCG
>VDFB02085904.1:0-21402 GCA_007258455.2 Sequoia sempervirens
GATTAAGGAGGGTAAGGTATTTGATTATTAATTAAATACCTTAGGGATTTGACATAATTAAGGATATTAATTAAATAATAGTAATATTACTTAATTAACTTGGATAAGAGGATGTTTAGATGAAAGTGATAAATTTGGATGAAATTAAGTATCCAAATTTGGATGTCTAATTTCAAAGTGATTTATAACCATCACTTAAATAAAGATTTACAATTTTGAATTAAATGCAAAAAATAAAGTCTTATCTCATTATTTGAAAATTGTATTGGAATCTCCATTTTGCATTTTTTAATAAATAACTTTTATTAAAATGATTTATATTATCACTTTAATAAAGTTTTACAAAATTTGATTTAAATGAAAAATAGAGGAATTTGATCAAGTCAAATGCAAAAGACTTAAATGAATAAGTCTTAGAAACATTCAAAATTTCACAAGGCATAGAAATGGGTGACACATGAAAAATGTGAATGAAGTTTTAAATAAAAACTTAAGGCACAAAATGCCTTTTTCTCCAACGTGCCTTTCTAAGGAATTCTAAACCTAAATGAATGAAAAAACATTCATTTCATTTCATTTCTCTTTACTCCTCTTGAGAGGGCGTCACCATAATAAACCCTAGGCCGAGCTTTTCAGATGGAAATTTCTGCCTTCTGTGTCATTTTCTTGCAGAATCTAAAGGTTGCATCCATGGTAAGTCTTATTTTGTTAAGAAATTTGGAAATCTCTTCATTCTAAAAAGCTTTTGTAAGCTTTCAATTGCAGTCTTTGTAATTCATGATATTCTTTCTGTAAATTTTGCTTTTGTTTTTTGTGTTTCTACCTTGGTCGTCATGGATTCCCTTCAACCGAGCTTTGAAGACAGAAATTTCAGCCTTCTTTATGGATTTTAAAGGGTCTTTGGAAGATTTGGCAAGTCAACTTCATTTACTCATTTGTGTATGCATAAAAATGATCTTTTCTTTTGATTTTTCTAAAGAAAATCCATTCATGTCGACTTGCGCTTATGAAAAGGAGAACAAGGGTTTTCCTTTCTGTAGTTATTCTCTCTTAATGTAGATATTTTCTTGAATGGAATGTATGAGATCTTTCTTTTTTGTATATAAATTATGAGTTCCTTCTATAATGGAGGTCGCGGCCATGGCTGTGAAAGGTTTTCTCTTGAAACAAAAACTCCATTATTTGTGAGGGTTTCTACATATTCTTTTCTTTTTTGTGCATTGACTTTCATGAGTAAGCCACAACCATGATATATTCTTGATCTGGGTATTTAATTTTCAGAATATGACAAAACATAAATTTCTCCATATTTAAATTCTCATAGAATGATCTGCAAAACATAATATAGCATAATAGAAGAAAACCAAACTTCAAAGATTATTTTTCCTTCATTGTCATTTTTTGAGGGTTTCTAGAAAAACCCAGACCGCCAAATCTTAGTTTTGTATTCAATGACTCTTATACATGGCATATTGTATCTTGTGGTATCATTCTGTATAAAAAGCATTTGTCACTATTTTGAAAAAACCCCTGTATTAAATAGAATTTCAAGGCTCAGTATATCTGATTCTTGGTGAGAGAAACATGATATCATTGTGATTTAATATATGATTTCCCTTCACTTGATTTGTTTCCAGGTCTTCCATGTTTAGCACTGATTTTACCTCACTTGAAAATCATTATCAACTGAAACAAAATCTTTACTTTCAGACTAAACCATCTTTTGTGCTCTTATGAAAGTCCATGCTCTATGCAAATTGTAATGACTGTTTTCTTACACTTGATATTTGACATTGAGTATTTCCACATTGTAACTATAAAGTAATCAGGGATACTGTGCATTTGATATTACATTATAAAGGCTTTGTAAATGATAGAATATTGTTCCTTTGAATTTGCAGACAATGTATTATGAAAATAAAATTAACTTACAACACTGTTGTTATTTTGAACTTTGCACTTTCCACAAAACACTTTCCTATAGCCTTCATTAAGTTCTCATGAGGAGAAAACAAATTGTATTCTTCTCCTCCTGTGTTGCACCAATGATCACTCTTGATTGATTTTTGTTGTGAAAAGAATTATGTATTTCTACATATCTTGTTGTAAAATAATCATGGTTGTACTCCATCTCTGTGCATCAAGAAAAAATAATTGTTTTTTAGCTTTTGTAATTCCTTGAAGAGATGCTTTGTGAACTTAATATGTATGCATGTTCACTATCATTTTATCATCCTGTTGATATAATGGTTTTAAACATTGCATTTCCCTCTTAAATAAGCTCAATTGAGCTGATTATTTGATAACTCAGCATGTCGGGCTCAACCCTTGTGGGAGCCATGTTTTAACCCACATGTTGTAATTTGATGAAATAGTAACAAGACTTTTCCTGTATCTACACATGAAACAAACAAGTTAGAAAAAACAGTGAATCTGATGATTTCTTCTAATGATTTGATATGGAAATTTTTTATTAATCTCTCTGATAATGATTAAGTTGATTTGATTTGATAATGGTTGCAAATTATATGTCCATTGATCAAGCATGTAATTGGATTTCATGCCTCGAGCTCTAACACAAATTGTAATCAACTGCAGGTGTATTTGGAAATCAAGAGCAAGAGGAGTTGAAGACATGGAAGATCAAGCTAAAGACTAATGAGTCAACCCTACATCAGCCCTTAAGGCAATGATGGACGTGACCTTCCTCTTATGTGTTTTCCTTCTTTTATTTGATCTTTTGATGTATGATTTACATTCACTATTGAATTAAATCAATTTAGTCATACCCACGACTTGTGTGGGGTTACAAAAACATTGCTCTTAATAAATCAGTTATTTCATGATATGTAATGAGTTGAGTATCCATTTGAACTTGTTCTCAACTACATAATCTAAAATAACTAAAATGAATTTGTTTAAGCATATGTTTTGTAATCAAAATGAATGATATTTTCTACACAGTTTTCTCTAGAATTGTAATTCTTTTTTTATAATCAACAAACAATAAACATTGCAGAAAATAATGTTTGTTTACTTCACTCCTCTAAATGTTTGTTTTCTAAATGAAATGTTTGTTGCTTTGTCTGGATTTTTCAACAGTTTCAGTCAAACCGTTGGATAATTCTGATAAATCTGTTCTTTAAAAACCCTTCATTCAGGAAACAGAGGTTCATTGGATGAACTATGCATCAAAACTTTTATATCCCACCAAATGATTGGTCATTAAATCTTCACTAATTTAAGTAGGAAGCTAAGAATTAGTAACAATAGCAATGGAATTTTTATTTGGCATGGAAGTTGCAAATACCTTGGTGTATATGCATGCCAAATGAGGAAGCATACACAAGGTATATGAACTATTTGACCAAATATCTCAAAAGAACATGGTTTCATTTACTACAATGATTATGGGATATACACAAAATGGGTTTATCAAAAATACCTTGGAAATTTTTAAGGAAACTCAATTGGAAGGCATACAACCTCTAGCAACATCTTCCCCACATATGTAATAATGGGAGCTTTAGAACAAGGGATGGACTTTCACAAAAGTATAATCATTTAAACTATTTTTTTCTCCCATGTTGCAAGAAGCTTGGTAGACATGTATGAAAATTGTGGAAACATACACAAGACATGTGAACTATTTGGTAAAATGTCTCAAAGAGATGTGGCCTAATGGATTGGAATGATTGCAATATATACACAACATGGTTTTAATGAAAAGGCCTTGGAAGATTTTAAGAAACTACAATTTTCAAGTGTAAGGCCTAACTCAACAACCTTAGCCATCATCCTCCAATCTTGTACAAAAATGGGAATAAAATAGAGTATCAACATCCATTAAAACATAATTCGAAGGGGATTTTGGTCATATGTTATAGTTGCATGTGCCTTGATAGACGTGTGTAAAATATGGAAGCATACAAAATGCATGTAAATTATTTGACAAGTCGCTTCAAAGTAATGTGATCTCATAGAATGATATTCACAATATATTCCCAAATAGCGTTCGTGGGGATGCTTTCAAACTTTTTGAAATAATGAACACTCTAGAATCCAACTTGATATGTAAGCTTTACTTGTGTTTTACTAGCATGTAGTTAAAAAGGCTTAGTGGATGAGGCTTGTAAATACTTTAATGCTATGTTTAGAAGTAAAAAAATACATAGATGTAGTTGGATTCAAGGCCATAAAATGATACATGTTTCTTGTGTAGGTATAGTGGTTTAGAACTTATTATGTTTGTCAAACTTATAAACTTCAAAAATTAATTGCATCTTCAAAAACCTTTGTCATTGTGGCCTGAGAGAAGGTGAAATCTATCACATGAAAACAATCAATCTTACAATATAACAAAATTTTAATTAGAAAATGAAAATGACAATATATTTAGAGAAACATTGTCACACTCTTATAATAATTATTAATTATATATAGCATATATAATGAGAAGCACTATTATTAGAAATGGCAAAGGTAATGAATGAGACTATTTTTTATTTATTTTTAAATAAAACCCAAATTTAAAGTCTTAGAGTGAAACGACACAAAATGTTTTCAATTTATTCTTACAAGCTAAAATTTAAAATAATTTCAAGATGATATTCAAATTGATACTAAGTAGATCCCCTCAACATATTCAACGCTAAAAAGAAGTACCAACTTCCAAACTTAAAAACAAGATGGTGAAATATAGGTTCTTAGGATTGGTTGTACATAATAGATTTGTAAAATGTGGAAGCGTACACAATACATGCAAACTATTTGAAAAGCTATCTCAAAGAAATGTGATCTCATAAAATGCTAGGATATGCCCAAAATGACTTTTGCAAGGATGCATTCAAGTTCTTTAAACGAATGAAACACTCTAGAACCCAACTTGTTATGTAAGCTTTACTTGTGTTTTACTAGCTCAGCAACCAAAAAAGTTTAGTGGATGAGGGTTGCAAATACTTTAACACTATGCACGTAGAAATTTAAAAATACGTAGATGTACTTAGATTGAAGGTCATAAAATAATATTTTTTTTTGTATAGATATAAAGGCTTAGAACAAGCCTATGTTTGATAAACTTATCAACTTCAAAAAGCATTTGCATCTTTTAATATTTCTATCATTTTGATTAGAGAGAAGACAAAATCTATCACATGAAAACAATCGATTGCACAATATAAAAAAATTTTAATTAGAAAATAAAAAATGACATAATATATTTGAAAAAAACTCTACTTATTATTAATTATACAATATGTAATAAGAACCAATAATCTTAAAAATTACAAAAATGATGAATCAAATTAAGATTTGCATTTAAAATCATGGAGTGAATCAAATCTTATAAAATCATGGAATGAATCACAGAAAATATTTCCTCTCCGTTCTTATGATTCCAAAATCAGCATATTTCAATATGATATTGAAATTTAGACTCAATAGACTCCCTTCTAGTATATTCAATATTAAAAAGAGATACCAACTTCTGACCTAAAAACTGACCTGGCTTGCCCGTAGCTGTTGGATGAGAAAACAAAGAGATTTTGATGGGGCCATATACAGTTGGAAGTGGGTATCAGAGAAATTAATGTTTTAGTAGTTTTTAAATGATTTTAAAGTGGGTTCTGATATCATGGGCAATCGCCATCAGTATACAGATGTTTGAAATCTATTCTCAGCAAGTATGGAATCAATGGTGGAGAAGGGTTCATTGACTATGATGAGTGGACCATATTACACAGCTCTGCAACAGACCACATTACATTTGTTCATTGACTATGCCGCACCTACCACACTGCTGGGTAGACCAAGAGTTTAGTGAGGCTAGGGATGATTCAAAGTAGGAAACAGACACAGTGATAGTGATAGCTTGTCGGTAAAGATTTTGATTCTAGATAATAAACACTACAGAGGGGTGTGTAACAGGCTATGGGAAAAATGTTCTTTGCAGTCCTGTTAACACCAGGGTATGTAACTGGAGTATAACTTCAATGTGTAGGCAACAGACACTTTGTTCATTTTGCTATCTTTTGTTCTCTTCTTGATTCTACAAATGTTCTCTTTTTCATCATACTCTCTTTGTGGTCCAAATGTTTCTTGTGGCAATATAAGGTTGCAATCCATGAGCTTCATTAATTATATATGATCCAGATTCGAGCAGTGTTGCTTATATAGGATCCAAATATTTTTGAACTCAGGATTTGTTCAATTTTGTCTTCTCGACTCATTGTGTTAATGCTTATTGTCTGAGTTTTCTTTACTTTTGGAAAATTCTGTCTTATAATGGTTTTGTAATTTGGGCTAAAAAGTAATGGATAAGGAGATAAGACAACATCTATCTAGCATTCTAGACATATATTTGATTGCATTTATTAATCATGTTTAAGGTGGTGTTTTTATGAGAAGGATCAAGTTGATTCGGTTCATCTATGATGTAGAGTGTTGGAGAAGGGATGCAAGATGATCAAAATGATCATATGGTTTCTTCATCATCAGTCTCCTTTATCATGAAAGTTTGTACATATGAAAAGATGTATTATTGAAAGGCGTCAAGGTGGCCTTGGTTACCATTACAATGAACAAAGCATCATTTTTGGGTAGCAGCGTTTGATCTCGAGCAACAATTTGCTAATTAATAAAGGTGGTTTTGCTCATATTCTCTCTTTTCCATTTACTTCAATTGAATGATGTAGGATCTCCAAATACACATCTCATCAATAGTAACCTCAAATTAGTAGGATCTCCATATGGCCTCTTTTCCCTTTGTCTCTTTTCTCCCTTTCTCATGCTCTATCTCTTTTTTTCTATATTTCCCTCTCATATTTAGCATGGATTTTAATAACTACAAACCAAAGAAAAATAAACTATATAGGGCAAGAGAGATAGAAAGAGAAATTTTTATAATATAATAACTCTCTTTATTTGTTTTTGTGTATCCTAAGATCATCATACTTAGGAGACTAAACTTTAAATATTAAATAATATATAAAGTTAATGTGATCTTTTTCTCTTCCTCCATCCCCCACCCCTCACTGTTTCTCTCACTTTTCTCACTTTCATCTATACCTCTTTTCTCTATCTTTATCTCTATATTCTCCTCTCTATGTTGCATGGATTTTAGTAACAGCATACCAAAGAAAAATAAAATTATACATAAAGAGAGGTAAAGAAATACATATAGGAAAAAAAGATTATTTTTTATATATAACTTCTAACTTTATTTTTCTACATTTCAAGGATGTCACACTTAGGAAACTAAACTTAAATATTAAATAATATATAAAGTTAGTGTGGGGATGTATTGCATAGTGCTTGTTTATGGAACTTTGGTTATATGTTTAACTTAATGTCACAATGGACCCCTCTTATATGTCATGAAAATGTAGTAAATAAATAAGAGCTGCCTAAATGACCTCCCAGGCACTGCCTCATCCCAGTAATATTTTTTAATAATGAATAAGGAAAAATAAAATATTATATGAGAGACAAAGAGATGTAGAGTATTTTATATACTGTAACTCTTTATTTGGTTTTTTGTGCATTCCAAGGATATCATACATAGGAGACTAAACTTTAAATATTAAATAATATGTAAAGTTAATGTGATCTTTTTCTCTTACCTTTGTCTCGCGCCCCTACCATCTCTCTCATTTTTCTCTTTCATCTATACCTCTTTTTTCTTCTCTATCTATATATTCCCCTCTCTATGTTACATGAATTTTAATAATGACCACAAAAAAAAAAAAACATAAAGAGAAGTAAAGAGATACATTTAGAAAAAAAAGATTATTTTTTATATATAAAACTTCTTAAACTTTGTATGTTGAAGGAATTCTGATCTTCCTCACCATCCCATTAGATACAGGAAGGAGGTGTGTCATGCATGCATGGAGTCCACATGAAAAAGGAAGTGTCCTCACACTAGTTTATGAAGGGGATGGATGCCAACCAAATTCAGCACTCAAAAAAAAACTTCTTATTTTATTCTTTTGTACATTTCAAGAATGTCACACTTTAGAAACTAAACTTTAAATATTAAATAATCTATAAAGTTAGTGTGAATTGATGCATTGTCACTAGTTGTCACTTGTTTGACTTTGGTTGCACACACATTTTAACTTAATGTCTTACCAATTGACCTCATATATTTTATGAATATATAAATAAATAAATAGAACTTATTAAATGACCTCCCAAACCTTTTCAATATACACCAAAATGTGATTGGTGGTTATAACTCTATCTACAAAAAGATAGGAAAGGTCCTTTTGTAGTCCATGATATCTGGGTATCTATTTTTTGATCTACAATGGTTAAGTATGTAATGGTGGGGTCCCATGGAGGGGGGCTTCCTAAAATATTTTGGTGGATGATGCTTAGAACTTTTAGGATTATTTTAAAGTGGATGGTCCCATCAATTTTGTAGCATAGTTTAATGCTTAAAAGTTTAAGCTCCTATATTCATGGGCGCTGCTATTGTTGAAGAAAAGATTCTTATTAATCTGCTGGCTTTTTCTTTTTCTTTCTCTTTTACTTTTACTTTTACTTTTACTTTTACTTCACTCCTCTAAAATAGATCCTGAAACCCCGCCCTAAAACTGCCCCATACTCCCAAAATATAAAAAGCACTCCTCCAAAATAGATCCTGAAGCCCCCCCACCCTAAAACTGCCCCATACTCCCAAAATACAAAATGCACCTGTACATACCCTACAAAGCAATGCATCTAATATAGCATAGAGCGCGTGCTGCCCTCCACTACAGCAAATACTTGGTACT
Source organism: Sequoia sempervirens (assembly GCA_007258455.2). Taxonomy (NCBI): domain Eukaryota; kingdom Viridiplantae; phylum Streptophyta; class Pinopsida; order Cupressales; family Cupressaceae; genus Sequoia; species Sequoia sempervirens. The sequence goes on from VDFB02085904.1 coordinate 8,778, forward strand.
TGCCTTAGCGTGTACAGCTCATGCGATGTAACGGACACTTTCCTACCCTTCAAACCGCCATGCCTTTTCTTCCTTCGTTTGATTGTCTTTCTCATTCATTACGCGGGACGGTGCCCACTAACGGCGACCTCTATCATTCTCAGATAAATCCAGGAGCTCTCACTGGGAGTTATAGTCGATTTTCATGGGTATTATGGATAGAGGTTTAAGGAAAGCAATACGAACCCTGCTCTCTCGAAAACCCCCAAATACCCTCCACGGCATACCTTGTATTCACCATTTTGAGGATTCAACCCTCCCTCTGCACAACTGTTTTATACAGAAGCACATTCCATACTTCCTTCACCAGCGCCAATTAGCTCAAGTCACTTGTTCCCCCTCACAATCCCAACTGCATTCCTTCTTCTTCCTAGGCTATCGTCTGGGAAACGATGTTGCCACTGCTCAATTCATCCAGGGTCCCCTGCATCTGCCCCTGGAAAACGTACAAACTACTCCAAAATTAAAATGCCCCCTGTCTAAGGAAGACGCTGCAAGAGTACAAAGATCTGTAAATTTAGAGACTGCAAAAAGAAAGCTGCGAGGCATCTCCGCTGCCTGTATTTCCTACAAACAGTTGCTGGACCTGTGCACAAATTGTGCACAGAACGCCTGTGAGGACGAAGGCAGACACATCATAAATTCGCTGGAGCAATCGGGGGATATCATAATAACAGGCCAGAGGGTTTATCTTCATCCTCAGCAGGTGCCCATTTCATTAAAAATTTCAATGTTCTGCCATTATTGAATGTCTGTGTATCTTCTACGTAGTGACTGTTTTTTGTGGGTTTATTTTGGGTACAGGTAGCAAGAGCTCTGGAAGACGTTCTGCTTCTGACTGCGGAAGACAGCAGCAGGATAAACGAATTCAAAAATTTAGAAACGGAAAAGATAGCAATAGACATGGAATCGGAAAAGCAAGTACGCCGCGAAATGTATTGTGGGTTGGTACTTTTCAGCCTGCAGACGGCGGTTTTGTTCTGGTTAACGTACTGGGAGCTTTCCTGGGATGTCATGGAACCCGTGAGTTTCTGTGTTGCCTGCTTTTATCTGTGTGTAAGATATGTATTCTCCCTTGTAACGAAAATGGATCTTACCTTCGAAAGTTATCACGAGGCTCGCTTCAAATGTAAACAGAGAAAGCTCATGAAAATCATAAATTTTGACGCAGCAAGATACGCAGAGCTTCTCAAGATTTGCAGGCCTGCGTTGAAAGTAGGGAACTCTAATAAATTAATTTAATTTTGCCTTTCTCCCTGTTGCTCAGACATTTTGGGTACAGATATTTATTCTAACCGTCTATCGGAAGTTACAGGCTAGGACACGCGGAAGGCTTATATTGATTTACCCTCTGTATTTTTCTGGTCTTATAATTGTCGGGGTCTATCGGGCAAACTGAATGCCCACTTGACAGCATTTATTAATTATTAGTTAAAATTCAGAAATCTACTATAGTAGATAGAAGACAAGAAGATAATTGTTCTGCTCAAAGAATTTAAGAAATGGTACAAATAAGTATTATTGGCTGGTTGGCTTGCCTATAGCCACACATATAAAGAGTTCTCTCAAAAAATTTAAGAGTAAAAATAAATATTATTGAATGGTTGAATTGTCAATACTCACATAGGGGAGAGGGGTCCAAAGTAGGGCATGCCATCTTTGTAGGTCCACATGGCAGTCCACATGGACCAAAAAAATTTAAAAATTTGTCTGCCATGTCACCCTGCCACTTGTACATCAGGCCCAATATTTTTTTTAAAAAAATTGAGCACCCCGCCACCTATCAATCACCATTTATGCCACCATATCCAAAATGGGTTGATTTTGCTCTATGCCCGAAAGTGGAGCCCACCTGCCTCCTTATTTAGCGAACACATCTACGTACAAAAGATCGGGCATGTAAATTGAAGATCAAGGTTCATTCAATGCTCCACATTCTTGCATATCCCGCTCACTCTCATTCTTTTTGTTTGCAAACATTCTTGACTGTTTGTTTGGTTTGGCACCGAAAGTGGTTCGGTTTTCCACACTTCATTGTTTGGCTCTTCACGCTTCTTTGTTCAGCTCTACACTCTCGAGAGTTCCCTTTCTCTTTCAGGTGAGGTTTCTAACCTCACTCAGTGCCTACTAGTCTCTATGAATACAACAATATCCTACCATGCACTTAGTTTTTTCAAATAATTTGTTCGCGAAATTTTTTCTTTCAACAATATGCATAAAATGAAATGTGGGGAGGGTTTCACTAGTTTTTTTTTCCTCTACTCATTCATGCACTCCTACTCTTCCGTTCTTCATTATATAACATTTACTTTGCATTGTGTTTTTCATATTTGCTTCCTAATACGAAATTTAAAAATGGGTTTTACTGGTTTAAATGGTTTTTCATTACTATTAGACTTCTTCAACAAAATATGGAAAGGGCTTGACTAGTTTTGTATTCGTGTGTTCGTCATTCCACAAACTTTAACTCTACAATTTCTTTTTTTACATTTCTTTCTTATTCCAAAATACGGAAATGGTTACACTAATTTTATTATTCATAGGGTTATAATGTTTATCATTTCAAGGGTTTCTGTCATGCACTTGCATTCGTGTGTTCCTCATTGCACACACTTTAACTCTACAAATTGCTTAAAATAATCTCATGTCATTCCGAAATATGAAAATGGTAGCACTGATTGTAATTTCAAACATATTCTGCCATGCTTTTTTTATTTGCACAATGTTTACTCTGCATTGTGTTTTTCATATTTGCTTCCTTATATGAAATATGAAGTGGGTTTGACTGCTTTAAATGGTATTTCATTAGTATTAGACTTCTTTGACGAAATATGGAAAGGGTTTGACTGGTTTTGTATTCATGTGTTTGTCATTCCACAAACTTTAACTCTGCAATTTCTTTTTTTACATTTCTTTGATATTTCTATATAAATGGTTACACTAATTTTATTATTCATAGGGTTATAATGTTTATCATTTCGAGGGTTTCTGTCATGCACTTGCATTCGTGTGTTCCTCATTGCACAAACTTTAACTCTACAATTTGCTTAAAATAATCTCATGTCATTCTGAAATATGAAAATGGTAGCATTGGTTGTCATTTTGAACATATTTTGCCATGCTTTTTTTTTCATTCTTACTCCCAAACATGGAAAGTGTTTGACTAGTTCACAATTACAGGGTTTTTTGCCATGCACTTGTATTTGTGTGTTCGACATTGCACAAACTTTAACTCTGCAAATTGCCTTTGATATTTTTTTGTTGTTCCCAAATATGAAAATGGGTTTGCTTTTTTTCATTTCAAAGATTTTTTGTCATTCAAAGATATATATATCAAAAAATCTTTGAAATGAACTATATGTGTGTGTGTGTGTGTTCATATACATGTAATTGTATATATATATATACACGAATACATATAAATATATAAATATGTATAATGAATTCATTCGCAAACAAAAGTATTGTGCATGGAAGAACATAATAATATAATTGCATGGAAAATTATCTTCGAAATGAAAACTAGTGATACCATATTCATATTTCGTAGTAACAATGACATATACATACATAAACAATTATATAACCAGTGATACCATATTCATATTTCGTAGTAACAATTTGGTTTTCATTTCGAAGATAATCTACCATGCAATTGTATTATTATGTTCTTCCATGCACACTACTTTTGTCTACGAAATGTTTTTTTTAATTGCATTGTTACTACCAAACATAGAAAGGGTTTGATTGGTTGACAATTACAGGGTTTTCTGCCATGCACTTATGGTCGTGTGTTTGACAATGCACAAACTTTCACTTTGCAATTTTCCTTTGATATTTGATAGGTTGTCGTCAGGTCCTAACACTTTAGTTAATAAACACATTCATATATCAACTGGGTAGTGTCCAAAGACTGTACGAAATAGAAGACATCTCAACTATCTCTCTCTCTCAAGTTTCCTAAATACTAAATAGATGAACGAAACTCTAAACTAGAGAATTTCTAAACTTTGAAAGTAGTAAAACATCTATCTAGAAAGCTGGAAATGATTTAAACTAAGAAGCAGAAAACTATGAATCTAAAAAACATCACCACTAAGCTAGAAAGCATAGAAATAATTAATCTAAAGAATGTGTAAATTGCTAAAGCAGTAAAACTTGTAAAGAAATTAGGAAACATTTGTCTAGTGCAAACGATAACAATCCAATAACTAACATAAATTGATTTAATAGAAACAACTGAAGGAAGGTGCTCCAGAACTTCATATGCTAAATTTAGAAACTACGGACTTAGCTGCAACCTACAGGATTGACACTGATAGTATGACACACACATGAAAATGACTTTCAATTTGATTTTTATCTATTAAAGAAAAGTACATAATGAAAAGTAAAATACTTATCTATCTATCTATAACCCTTAAGTGGCTAGCTCTCAGGTGTGTCTACAACTATCTCATATCACATGCACTGGAAATCTCCCTGATACTTCATTCAAAGGACTTCATTCATATTGCTTAGAAATTCAAAGTGTGGCAGGAAAACTCATTTTTATTCATATAGCAGTTTTTCTCAAAGAGACATATTGGCAACATAACTGTGTTCTCTTTTGTATTCATCATTTGCAACAATTATATATTTTTATATGAAAGTGGCTAACGAAATCCTACTTTCCATTCGATAAAGTCTTTAACAAATTGTTAATAACTAATGGACTTTAAAGCCCGTGACATGAAATATTAAAGGGCTCGACACAAGCCATAAAGTTTTTGAAACTGAAAATAACAGAACTACAAAAACTCGGCTCATAACATCTATTTATGGAATTCTAGTGCCCGCTCACTTGCATTCAAAAGTGTTAAGATTTTTGTTCATTTCCCTTTTGACTAGAATGGTAATTGGGAGTGGAAGTTGACCTATAAAATGCTCAAAGACTAAACCATTAAATCAACATAAGTTAGTTTAATTCAACTAATTTCAAGAAGTAAAGTTTGCACACTTATTCATAAAAAGAGAGCAATTATTTATCCTAAAGGTAATTAATTGGCAGGGTAAATTGGGCTGAAACGTATAGGTTTACATATTGAGTCCATTATATTGATGAGGTTATTTTTACTTCATCATTTCCTCCCCTTCCTAAGCTCGAGTAGGTCCTGCTTTTTGGTGTGTTCCCTGCCCTTGATTCCTCCTATTCATTTCCTCATACTTGGCACTGAGATCATACAAATCGTCTGCTTTTGTATCTAGTTGCTCTGGGTTCCTCAAGAATCCTTGATCAAAAGTGACTGTTTCCAACTTGCAAAATTGTCATCACTTTGGTCCAAATTGGTATATTCAGAAGGAGGTGGTGAAAGGAGAGGAGGTTTGTACCTCATACCAATCTAGTTGATTTTCAATTCTTCCAGGAATTTGGCCAAAGCTACTGCTCTTCTGTAGGACCATCTAATGTTAAGGGGTGAGATTATTTCCCTTTTCTTGAGACACATAGGAAGAGGGGTATACTACTCTTCACATGCATGCCAAGTTGATCCAATCAATTTTGGCCTTGTTCCTGAAAGTGATCATAGCATAGCCGGAGGTTGTTATTGTACTTGCCATGTACTTCCTTTTTAAGTCGGACACCCATAAATTGTGCCTTTAAAAAGAAGGGCTTCCTATGAGGATATCTCATTTGTAATCCCACAGTCCTCTCTGCATGTGCATATTCTCTAGATTTGTCTTTCCAGTGCAACCGATTTCTCATTGTAGACAAGAATAAACTCAATTCTACTTCTCCCACAAAGAAATTAACAAAGAAATATGTATATTCTTCTAGGAGAAAATTGTGAACAAAGAACTCACATAACAAATCTTGTTGTTCAGGGAGTGACTCAACAAAAATCTTTACAAATTCCTTCTCATCAGGATCATATGGTTGCAGTAGACCTCCAGGGTTTTGGAAGAGACATTCTATGGATTCTCTTATTTTGTCTCCTGATGCTTATGGTCATTACAAGTTGGGGTTCCCCTTCCCTATGAAATAGTTCTATCAAATTTTGATAGGGAACATGTGCATTTTCATTCAAATTAATTCCCTTATTTTCGAGACCGGAAAGACGAGCAATGGTTTTTGTACTTACCCGGAATCATTTGTCTCCCACCACGGTCTGCCCATCTGTGAAATTCTCGACTAATTCCGTCACAAGCTGCTATGTATACCCTTCAAATTGCTTCATGAATTCCAGCCACCCAACTTTCTAAAATAAAGCTGCAATATTCCCCATTGCCAACAATGCAGTTGTAGAAGTTGGCTCAGACTTTTTCTTAGCTCCTCTCATTCTCTTTGTTTTCGTTTTCTTCTTAGTCGGCGAAATTCTGCAGACTCTGTAATTCTTTCCTTACTGAATTGCAGATGAGAAAAGAATTTTGTGTCGATATGCCCAATGGAGGAGAAGTTAATTTTCACCTTTCTTGTCACCTTACTGAATAATTATGATGAGCCTTCATGGACAATTGCACAACTACTACTGTACTTTTAGCAATCGTGTAAAGGCACAAGTTTCAAAGTTACAAGGAGGAAAAGATCATGCTAATTAATTAGCCTTTATTCAAAATAAGTACTAACTCTTTTAAATAAATAAGTTTGCACGTACCTTATGTCTTGTCATTAGATCGAATGCCACTTACCTGTGCTGACGTAATTGGATAGTCATATGGTTGGCGAGGGTGGCAGAGGATAATAATGGCACAGATGGGATGGTTGAAGTGGTGGAAGAAATTATTTTGACAAAAAGGTATCATAATAATCTTATTTATTATGCACGGGTTCGGTATGATGTGGATGAATAATCTTTAGGGAGCAGATCTCAAAGCGACATCAAATCAAATAATAGGCATGCCCAGAACTTTGGAAAAATCAAAAGACTGGAAAGACAAAATTTATAGAAATCTGGAGCATTACCGAAAAATGCAACCAAAGTAGAGGAAAGGAGACTTCCAGAACATCACAGGGAGATGTCATCGGAACATGGTAACAAAATTGAACATTCTGGAGCATCGCTAAAAAGATACAACTGGGACAACAACTAAAATTTCTGGAGCATCACCAAAAGATGCAACTGGAGTAGTAACCAAAATTTCTGGAGCATCACCAAAAGATGCAGCCAGAGCAGCAACCAAAAATTTTGGAGCATCCGAACAGAATTCCTGAGTGTCGCTGAAAAGATGCGGCATGAAGGAAGAAACAACAGAATTTTGGAGCATCGCTGAAAAGATGTAGCTAGAAGGAAGAAACAACAAAATTCTGGAGCATTGCTGAAAAGATGCAACAAGAGGGAAGAAAGATGTGACATTTTGGCCTTGGCTTCTCGAAGCATCATCGAGTGATGAATTAGAATGCAAGATCAAGACGAGGAGTAGTTGAAGTCCGTTGTACAGGTTTCAGCTCGCATTGCAGCAACAAATTTTGGAGCATCGCAGCAACCTGCTAACCAATTCCAGAGCATCACAGCAGGGTGCACCAGAATTGTGTTTGCCAAAAAGATGAAGTCCTGCAAAATATAGACAAAATTTTAGTCAAGTCCAAATAGTGAAGTTAATGAAGAAATTGAAGAAACATCTGAAATGATTTTTTTTTTTTTGGTATTTATTTAGCAAAACTATATCGACCCTACCACAACAAAGTCAGTGTAGTGGATTTCTCCCTGCATTTCTACCATTTTTGTAAACTCCTCTTTATTAATAGGCTTATGATAGATGCACAATCGGTGCCCATTAACTAGAAGAGTTTGTGCCTCACCATCAATAGGTTTCAACTAAACTGAACCATTAGTAAACACTTCAGAAATTTCATATGGTCCAAGCCAGTGCGTCCTAAGTTTCCCTTGATTATCCTTATATCTGGAATCGAATAATAATGCCCAATCCCCAATATGGAACTCTTTCTCTTTGATATGTTGATCATGTCAGGCCTTACATTGTTGTTGGACTAGTTCAATTTGATGGATGACATCCAAACGAAGTTCATCCAGTTCGCTAAGCTATAAAACTCTTTCAATTTGAGGCCATTTGAGATCCATGCCCAATTCCATGGTTGTTCTAAGGGTTTGGAGTTCGAATTCAATGGGTAAGACGGGCTTCTTCCCAAAGACTAACTCGTAGGGGCTATAGTCAGTGGTTGATTTCCAAGTTGTATTGTAGGCCCAGACAGCTTCCAGTAGTTTCGTAGCCCAGTCTTTCCTTCCCGAAGAAACTATTTTTGTTAAAATATTTTCCAACTCCCCATTAGTGACCTCAACTTTCCCATTTTCTTGCAAGTGGTAGGGTGAGGACTTCTTGTGACTTACTTGGAAGTGATCTATGAATGTCAACAAAACTTTAGACATAAGTTAGGGGCCCTGGTCTGTGACAATTGTCCTTGGAGCTCTGAATTTGAGGAAAATTATGTTGTAGAGGAAATCAGCTACTTGTTCCTCCCTAGCAATACGTAGGGCTTGCACTTCCACCCACTTAGTTAGGTAATCAGTACAAACCAGGATGTACTCTTTTCCTTATCAAGGAGGGTCTATCGGTCTTGTCGAAACAATATTCCATTAATCCATTTGAAAGAGGCTCTCTCTCTAACGATGCATTTCTTTTGTTTTGATTAAAAGTGAGGTGGTACTTTTGTAGTGGCCAAATAATTCACAATATCGGCAAACCAAGGTGTTTTAGTGGAGATGGCGAACAAATTTTTGTCTTGAAACATGTCTTGTCCCAAAGCATAGTCGTCGTCATGTTTAATCTGAGATAAGAAGTCTGCGAGTACGTTGGACTTCCCTGGTTTGTCAACAATTGTGACATTGAATTCCTAGAGAAGTAACCACCTAATTAAATCCTTGCATTTACCACTGGTTTGTTCATGAGGTACTTAATGGCTGAGTGATTTGTATGCACTGTAACGTTATATCCCGTGACATAATGTCAAAATTTCTTGATTTCATGCACTACAACCAAGAATTCTTTCTCTGTTGTGGTATAGTTCTTTTTTGTTGGCGTTAAATTCTTGTTGATGAAGTATATAGAATATTTTCCTCCATTCTCATCTTCTTGCCCCAAAACCACTCCAATGGCATCATCAAACACGTCAACATAGATATGAAATGGATTGATTTGCCATCTATAAAACTGTAGTTGTGGGGTGTAGATCAATAAGTCCCAATTTTTCCATCACATCAACAGTCATCACGTTAATGGTTGCTTCAAGGTCCACCAAAGCGTTAGGTATTGCTACCTCATTAACTTTCACTGTTATAAGTGGACTACCTGGATAATCATACTTCAAAGCAGTGGTTGTCCTAGCCAACAAGTTAGCTAGGTACCCATTTATGTGGATGGTGTTGATTCGTTTTGGCTTTCTCCCTAGGGTCTTAATACACAATTGTTTAATCAACTAGTTTAACTCAGGGATCTCTTTAATCGCCTATTCCAATTTGGTTGGGGTCTCCAATTAGATTGGAATTCTAGCCATAGGAAAAACTGCCTCCAGTTCTTTGATTAACAACATTCACTTCTTCCTCGACTACGGTTGTTCTTTTCTTGGAACTTTTGATGGAATTCAGTAGCTCACATTGATCGGTGGGATGATTTTTGTCACACACTTGGAAAACTTCAATCTTATCAACTTTTTCCAAAGGACATTCTCTTAGCAAATGTTTGTTTCGGCATCTGGGGCAATAAATGGACAAGAATTCAGGACTTCATATTTTAGCCTCTATGCCATCTAAAGTAGTGTTTAATTGGACAAGAATGTTGGTCTTGAATTTAGAAAGCTCTTCACGAAGTTTGCTAATATCATTGGAACCTTTAAAGATATTGGACTTCTTGATTCCTCCTCGAGTTCGAGAGAAATTTCAATACATTTCCATAATATCATCCAGTCTCAGTTGGGACACGTCTCCTTTTCCCATTAAATCCAAGCTCCTATGAGCTTCATCATCAAGACCTTTAAGGAATAAGGTCTTCAAAATATTGAGACTTATGACTTCTCCACCACAACGTTTAGATAAGAATATAAACCTATCTAGATAATCTTCTAAACTTTCATCCTCATTTTGCTTTACTTTAAACAGTTCTTCTTTCCTATCGTTGACCCTACAAAAACTTTGGTACTTCTCCAAAAGGATAGACTCCATTTCATCCTAGGAGGTTATTAACTAGGAAGCTAGTCCCATAAACCAACGCATAGCTGAGTCTTTCAGAGTGGAAGGGAAAAGATTTAGTTTTTGATTATCACTCTTGTAGTCATATGTCTGACACAAGATTTTAAAATCAAATAGAAACTGATCAGGGTCCTTAGTAGACAAATCCTTGAAGATTGGCAAGAAGGTCGGTGAGATATTTTTCATTGTCATATGCATCAATAGAAATAGGGTAAGTGAATGTGCGTGGTGGTGGATTATTGTTATCATTAGCGGCATTTCTACTGTCACCCTTGATGTTGAAGGGGATGCGATCCTCTTTGAAATTTGCTCAGTTGGGCAAGGTTCTGGATTTTGGAAAGGAATATACTTGTCTACAATTATATGTTCTCTTTTTAGGGTGTGTGGGAAGGTCTCAGGTTGACCTTGTTCGATCAATTCCTCTGTAAGTTCTTGATCTGAGTTGCCTTCCTCCCTACTTGTTGTTGGTACGTCAACTAGGGGAGTTTTTGGTATGAATCTTCCATGGGGGCCTCGTTTCCTGATCATGCAGAAAAGAAGACAAAGGAATATTTCTATTCCTAAAATAGGTATTTAAGATATCTCCTACTAACACTAGAAGAAGGCTTCCCCAACAACGGCTCCAAAAAGTGATAGGCTATCATCATGTCCTAACACTTTAGTTATAAACACATTCATATATCAATCGAGTGGTGTCCAAAGGTTGTATGCAATAGAAGACATCTCAACTATCTCTCTCTGTCAGGTTTCCTAAATACTAAACAAATGACTGAAACTCTAAACTAGAGAATCTCTAAAATTTGAAAGCAGTAAAACATCTATCTAGAAAGTTGGAAATGATTTAAACTAAGAAGCAAAAAACTATGAATTTGAAAAACATCACCACTAAGCTAGAAAGCATAGAAATAATTAATCTAAAGAACATGTAAATTGCTAAAGAAGTAAAACTTGTAAAGAAAATAGGAAACATTTGTCTAGTGCAAACGATAACAATCCAATAACTAACATAAATTGATTTAACAAAAACAATTGAAGGAAGGTGCTCCAAAACTTTAGATGTTAAATTTAGAAACTACAGACTTAGCTACAACCTGCAGGATTGACACTAACAATATGACACACGCATGAAAATGACTTTCAATTTTATTTTTATCTATTAAAGAAAAGTACAGAATGAAAAGTAAAATACTTATCTATCTATCTATCTATAACCCTCAAGTGGCCAGCTCTCGAGTGTGTCTACAACTATCTTAAAATCACATGCACTGGATATCTCCCTGATACTTCATTCAAAGGACTTCATTCATATTGCTCAATAATTCAAAGTGTGGCGGGAAAACTCATTTTTATTCATATAGCAATTTTTCTCAAAGAGGCATATTAGTAGCATAATGGTATTCTTTTGTATTCATCATTTGCAATAGTTACTTGTTTTTATATGAAAGTGGCTAACAAAATCCTACTTTCCAATCGATAAAGTCTTTAACAAATTGTCAATAACTAATGGACTTTAAAGCCCATGACATGAAATATTAAAAAGGCTCAACACGAGCCATAAAGTTTTTGAAACTGAAAATAACAGAACTACAAAGACTAGGCTCATAACATATGTTCCTGGAATTCTGACGCCCACTCGCTTGCTTTCAAAAGTCTTAAGATTTATGTTCATTTCCCTTTTGACTGTAATGGTAATCAAGAGTGGAAGTTCACCTATAGAATGCTCAAGGACTAAACCATTAAATCAACATAAGTTAGCTTAATTCGACTAATTTCAAGAAGTAAAGTTTACACGCTTATTCATAAAAACAGAGCAATTATTTATCCTAAAGGTAATTAATTGGCAGGGTAAATTGGGCTGAAAAGTATAGGTTTGCATATTGAGTCTATTATATTGATGAGGTTATTTTTACCTCATCAATATTTTTTGTTATTCCCAAATATGAAAATGAATTAACTTGTTTTCATTTTGAAAATATTCTGCCATGCAATTATATATATATATATGTAATTGTATATATATATATTCATTTATATATATATATAACTGTATATATATACAGTTACATATATATATATGTAACTGTATATATATACAGTTATATAAATGAATATATATATATATATATGTAATTATTTATGTATATATATTTGTTTGTTACTACGGAATATGAATATAGTATCATTGGTTTTCATTTCAAGATATTCTGCCATGCAATTGTATTATTTTGGGCTTCCATGCACAATAGTTCTGTCTACGAAATACTTTTTTTATTTCATTGTTAATACCAAACATGGAAATGAAAACAACTTAACCCATTATCATATTTGGGTATAACAAGATAATATTAAAGGTAGTGTCAAATTATATATGTGTGTGTGTGTAAATGTATACATATATGTATATGTGT
>VDFB02085906.1:0-33844 GCA_007258455.2 Sequoia sempervirens
TGAACTAGAGTGCAACTAGTCCTTGTTTGTGATGAATCATTAGATCAAAAAGTGTCAAGTTGATTAAGTTTGAGTTTTCCTCTGCATCACATATTAACCATTAATTTAGTTTCTAATTCACAAGGATTAAAAACATAATTTCCATCATTCATTTTGAATTTATCTAAGATATCTTGAGCATATTTATGATGAGAAATAGGGTGTTTGCAAAATTTGTGTACCCAAAAAATAATGTAATAAGCCTAGATCATTCATTTGAAATTGATTATTGAGTTGAGACATAATATCACTAATCAAATTATTAGAACTATAAGTGACAATCAAATCATCAACATATAAAATAATGATCACAATATCATTTTCACTGTGTTTAATATATAAATTTGGATCATTTTTACTTCTAATAAAACTTTGAAATATAAACAAAGAATTAATTTTAGAATACCATTTTCTAGGAGATTGTTTTAAACCATAAATTTATTTCTTTAATTTGCAAACAAGGTGTTCATTATCTTCCTTAATACAACCCAAATATTGAGATATAAATTTCTTCATGAAAATCACCATTTAAAAGACACTTTTAACATCTATTTGATAAATAGACCAATGCATATAAAAAGATAAAGAAAGAACTAATTTAATAGTAGGCATCTTAGTTATTGAAGAAAATGTTTCATTATAATCTAAGTTTTCAACTTGAGAAAAGCATCTAGAAACTAATCTAGTCTTGAATTTTCTAACTTCATTATTTACATTGAACATAGTTTTATACAACTATTTAATGAAACAAGATTGTTACCTTGAGGTAAAGGAACTAAATCCCAAGTTTGATTAACAATTAATGTATCATTTTCCTCTTGCATAGCCTTTTTCCAATGAGGTTGATATTTAGCTTGTTCATAAATTTTAGGATCATTTATATCCATAACTTTAGACATTAAATCATAATTGTAATAGTTTGCCTTTCTAGCTTTAGATTGATTCATTCTAGATAAAATACTCACTTTTTTACTTTTTTTTTAAAATCATTTAGGTTTTTTAGATGTAGGAGTATCATCACTTGAAGAAGAATCATGATGAGAAGGTTCAACATGTTCATCTTCATTGTCACTTTAACTAAGAGATGCATTAGGAGGGCTAAGAGAAGGAGGACTACCCTCAACAACAACTTTATTTTGAGAAGATTCATTGTTATGCAATTTAGAACAATCATGAACACCATTTTCAATAATACATACATTTTTGGAAACTTTAAATTTGGTACTAACAGGATTATAAACTCTATAAGCTTTAGAATGTTTATCACAACCAACAAAAATCTGATAAGAAGATTTAGAATCTAATTTTTTCCTTTTTTTTAATGTTTATAAACATAAGCAATTGAGCCAAAAATTCTTAAATGATTAAGATTAAGCTTCCTACTAAACCAAGCCTCTTCATGAGTTGTATCATTTAAAGATTTTGTAGGAGTCCTATTAATAGTATATAAGTAGCACAAAGCATTGCTTCGGCCCAAAATTTATAAGACATATTTTTGCATACAACATACATCTAGCCATTTCAACAATAGTTCTATGTTTCCTTTCTACTACACCATTTTGTTGAGGTGTAAAGGAATGGTTAGATCATGCTTAATACTAGGTGCAACTTATGATGTGGCCTCCATTATTGACCTTGTGGAAAGAGCTCTCTATGCATCTTACCACTCAGACATCGTGTGCATACAATTTTAAATGGAACAATGCTCAACAATCCTTCTACCATATTAAGTTTTTACATCAAGGAAATAATTTTAGCATTGATATGATCAAGTATTTCATGCCAAACATTGAAATCAATGGTAGATATTGAAGAACATCTAGATTGACAAAACTCGTAAAATTTGAACAAATTATCATTGCCTAATTTAGCATTAGCAATGACTTTATAATTTTGTTTTGGATCAATCACATAGCGTATATCTCTATAAAATTATACTTTATAATCTTGAAAAGCCTAACAATTGAAATAAAATTAGTCTTAATTTAGGAACATATAAAACATCATGTAATTTACCATTAAGTACATTCATGTCCCTAATTGTTTCTACTTTACAACTATGATTATTAGCAAGTTGAAGTGGAACATTAGACATATCGAGTTAAATAGATTCAAATACTTCTTTATAAGAAGTAACATGTTGAGAAACACTTGAATCAACAACCCATTCAAGAGGTGTTGAAGCATTATAACTACAAGTAAAAGCTCTTCTAGATTGATTTACATTGTTATTAAACCTATTATTATGAGGTTTATTTTGTTGATTATTTTCCTCATGAATTTTCCTCATTTTGTTTCTTAAAACAAGTGTTAGCTCAATGACCATCTTTATCACAATAAATACAATGAGACCTCTTAGAAGAATTATTCTTTCTAGGATCATTAGTATTATTGTTATAAGATTTAAGATTATTATATTATTTACTATGAGGCTTAAAATGTTGCTTATAATTTTTAGACATAAAATTATTATCACTACTTTAAGATTACCAAATTGAATCAACTTTGTTTCTTCTTGCTTTAATAAATTTTTATAAATATCATAATTAAATTGACTAGCTAATGAAGGAATAGCTAATTGAGAATGGATATTAGTAATAAATTGTTGAAATTACCTAGGAAGACATTTTTTTAAGAATAAGATCAATTAGTTTAAGATCTTCATTCTTTACTCCTAAACCTTACAATTGACTATTTAAAGCATCAAATTTTAACAAAAAATCATCCATAGTTTTGAAATCAATATACCTCAAATCTTCTTGAGTTGATCTTGAAGTTGTATCTTTCATGACTCATTTGAACTATCATAGATAGTTTGGAGTATTTCCCATGCTTCATAGGCTTTCACATAGTTCCAACATGAATATAAAGTTTGGAAGACATAGAAATACCTATGAGGCCAAGAGCTTCCTCATTTTGAAGTTTCCATTTTTCTTGAACCTCCTTGGATGCAGACGAATCATGCATTAACTTGGGATTCGTCGCAACATCCAAGAGATGTTTAAATTGAAAAATAAAGGAAATATGAGCTTTCTATGAATGATAATTGGAAGAATTTAACTTAATTTTTGGAATTAAATTTGACATGATTGCAAAAAAATACTTTCACAACTAAAAAAATGTTTGTAACTTAACCTTTACAAAAAAAACCCTTAAATTAAATTTCTTAAACTGGAAAAAAATTATACTGTAATAATTAATTAATAAGTTTCTTTTATTATTATTTTAAAATAATAATCGATTTTCCCTTTTATGATGTTTTGGGTATTTGAATTTAATTGACTTAAGGATGCTGCTTGATTGTAGACTCAAATGACATTGCTTGCAATATATGAATGAAGAAAGATAGTAAAAGAAAATAAAACTTCAACAATTCAAAAAGAATATATATATGTAAAGGTGGAGTGACGCATAATCATGGTGCAATTTGAATTAAAGAGGTAATGTTAAAAGTAATACATTAAATATTTTAACATTTGATTTTTTTTTTATGCGTGCAAAAGTTTTGAATAGCAGTTATACTCATTTAAAGAAAGCATAGTGAGAAGATGTGAAGGCGCAAGATGCTCGCATGCAAAAGGTGGAGATCCTTCTATTTGTAAAAGCCTATTTTTAGAATATGGTAACATCGATTTGGGGGGATCACAAAAAAAGAAAAGAGAGACAATGAACAAGATATTGATGGATCTGCATGAATCAAGGGGGGGAGATTGATAGTGGTATTCGAAAAAGATTTGTGGAAATCTTGAATTGGGGTTTACTGAAATTTTTTGGAGGGAGTTCTAGCCACTATCACAAATCAACCGTGAAGTAGCAGGTCTCATTTGAAATATAGGATGAACTCAATCATGGGAGCACTACGTAGACATACCTGTTGAAGGATCGGGCTCTAAACCTGACAATTATTTTAGCATGCATGTTTCTCTACCCTTATGACAGTGAAATCAAGAGAATGCTTCCTCTCATCTTTCCACTTTGGCTAGTAATTCTCATGTCATGTCTATGTTGTCGCTATCTGCCTGTATGCCTATCAAGCAGCCACATACCATATAAAAAACATTTGCTCAACCCACAAAGTATAGTCCATCCTACGTGATCAATTGGCTTCTGGATTTTATTCATGCATTATGTTTAACCTCACATCTTAGTCGGTGTTAGATATTCTAGCCAAGATGTGTATAATGTTGTTTATTTTGCCTCGTATAAGCTTGCAATTAGGAATCGGGATTAGGATAAAGTTTATAAGGCGTTTTCTTTTCTTATCTTGATCCAAACCTCCCTTTTTGGTAACACCATTAAACTCCACATAAACAATGTCCACCCCTCACAGAATGTATCTTGCAATTGTCTTGGAGATAATAGTCCGACTCATTATCTGACAAATTCCTCTATCCTTGTGAAATCTAATTTGTGCACGTTCTGCATCCGCATGGAAGTACCTTAAGTCTTAGCATCAAATCAATTTGTGCATATCCTGGAATTATTGCATTGTAGTAGCTATTTCCTTACTTCTTCACATTGGTCCCAAATTCCATTTCTGGCGCACATGATATTTCAAGATTATACATCTTTAAATGTATTTTATACTGTGACTAAATGCTTGTTTCTTGTGTTTTATTTGATAGCAAAAATCTTCTAGTATTCATAGCTTACACACGCACAGCCTCTCCTGCAAAATAATTTGTGCTGCTAAATCCTCCCCCGCTTCCTGCTCCATCTTTCCATAGACCTGTTCTGCATTGGTTGATTTTATTTTCTCATGGTCCATTGTATTCTTCCTTGCCTTGCTGCCCACCCAACACATGGACCTACATCCCATTCAGAAGCCTGTGTAAGCTCTTATGATTGCATGTATGATGCGAAATGTGATTAGCAACTATATCATAACTCAAAGTTCGTCAACTGTAGACTGAACCTCTAGTAGATTAATGAGTTGGGCATTATCTATCTCATTATCTAGCTTTATTCCTTAAGAAACTATAATTGGCTTATCAAATTAGTTGTGCTACACTTTTACTTTCTACAAAGAAGTAGAAAGATGTTATATGAAGATATTAGAGATAGAATTAGCTTTTACAAGAAAAGCTTCTAGGGGAAATTATTTTATTATATTAATATAATATGAAGTTCAATAATCCTTACAATTACGTGGATATATAGGAATGTTGATAGATAAAGTTATTACCTCTATAAGTGTTAGAGTTGTGTTGTAAATAAGTGTACGTATAGATACCTATATAATTATACTTAAAGAGATCTATATGATTATAATATGTAATTTTGTATTGTGAAACTGAATTTTGGTTATGCATTTCTATTTTATAATGAATTACGGTATAGTGATATCATGTGGGAGATTAAATAAATATGTATATAGAATGATTTTTAATGTAGAGTTGTTGGATGACTAATTATTACAAGAAAGAGTATTTAAATCAATAGGTAAGTGTTTAAAGATAAACCTTTCTTTGACTTGCTTCCAGTGACTCTATGTAGTTAGATATATGTGAGAAAAAGAAATTAGCTCTATTTACTTTTAGTTAAATGAGTATTTCTAAAGGAATAAATAAATGAAATTTCTTACATGGATAACTATAGTTGTATGTTATTCATCGTTAGATTTTTAAAAAGTTTATTCAATATTTAATGTTGAGTTCTCATGATCTATGGTACTTCATTATGCAGTCAGTTAATTGGAAAATCACTATTGTATTATGTTAAGTTGAAAATTTTATATTAGGGGTTCATACTCTCTTGATAGAGATGAATGATTGCCAATGAAATAGTTAACCTTAGGATAGCTAATTGAGGACACGAACTAATGATCAAACGAAATGGTTAAGTCAAGAGAATGTTGTGAATGTGAAGTATTTTCCTTTATGGTTATAGTGCTTGACTGAGTGTGTTAGTTATGTGGTTGATTTCTTATTGGTTATGGTGGTTGAGTTGGTAATGAGTTCATTGTGGGTTAATGCTTAATAGAGTGAGTCATTTGTGCCAAATGGTTATTGAGAATATTTTGACTTCGTAATTGATTTTGTATCTAGATGATTGTATCAATTTTGATTACCTCCTTGTGATGTTATCACTCATTATTCTGCAATTGTTGACTTGTAAATGGTGGATTGAAAATAGTTCTTTGAGATCGTGTTAATGTTGTCATTCCTTGGATGGGGAAACCCTTGTGATAGCATTTTGAGATTCTTCCAGAGGTTAGAGGGGATATGGTTTTTTACTTGCAAGGGTTGGTATGGGGGCTGACGACCTAGGAGGATCCGCCTTGGATAACCCATATCAAGTCTGAAGTAGTTATTTGAGTTTTATGTTGTTTCACCTGGAAGTGGGTGGTTTTATGATTTTGTTATTTTGTTGATGGATGACCTTTACACTTGGATTGTGTTTATATGTGTTTGAGCCTTGCACTTGAATGTGGTTTTTGTTACTCTGAAGTTCTAGTGTGAGATGGTGCATGCCTCACTTGGTGAGTTATTTTGTTTGGATTTGGTATCTTGTTGCAAGTTGGCGTGCACGTTTGTGGTTTTTGAGATTTGTTGTTAGTTGGGGGAGTGGCTCTCAGTGGGGGTCGACACCCAAAGTGGCTGGTCCAGGATAACCCATTGTGAGTTTAATCAAGTGATAACTTAATTAATTAATTAGGGGTTTTGGATAGTTCCACACATTAATTCAAATAATGTAGCCTCACTCATGGGCCCAAGTGCTCGTTTAGGCTTGGGATGAGTGGGAAGGCCTGGAATGGAAAGATCAATTGCCTTGCCTCTGCATAGTAATTTTGCAAGGTATGTTGATCCTGTATAGTGAGCATGGGGGTTTGGCGACCGATAGAGGTTACCAAGATAACCTAGGATGGGGGCTGGTAGCCTAGGAAGGTTACACCAGGTTAACTCGTGACTACCTATGCGATGACACTCCACCCTTTAACAACCTTGTATGTTGATTGTTTCCCTCTTGTTGTTCTTGAGCTTCTGGAAGCGAATGTTTCCATGTGTTCGTTGATGCTTGGTTATGTTTTCTTTGGTTGGTTATTTCATATCTTGGTTACATCTTAGATTGGTTATTTCTTGTGATGAATGTTATCTTGTGTTATTGTTATTCTCATTGTGAAGTCTTGTAATCCTTGCTTTGTTTGATGGTATTCATTGAAGTTCTTCTTGTCTTCTCCTAGCATGAGGAGTGGGCTTTTGGGTCCACGTGGTCGGGTGGAACGTGTTATGCACCCCATTGGGTCCCCAACCGTAGATCGAGTTGTGCAAATATGTACCAGTTGCAGTGACACCAGAGATGTACCAGTGTTGGATCTTGATATGGAACTTTGTATTCATATGTTCCAGATGTATTCATCCTTGTTGTACTCTTCCCAGTTCATGTTGGGAAGCAGCAATGTAATATTGTAATCCTTGAGTAATGTATCTTTATGTTATTAATGTAATGTCCTTAATCATGTTATTATTTTATGAATGTATTTGTATCTTTCATGTAATGTAATAGATGTTGAACGAAAAGTAATGTAGTCATATAACGCCAAGGGACTTTGTCATATGATGTACATGTATAGTTTCATTTCAAGTGTTGTATGTTATTATTTTGTTGCATGTTAGTTACCTCTTTAAAAAAATTGTGCCTTAAATGTTAGATGTATTAGTTTCCGTTGGAGTTGTTTGGCGGGGCATTACAAAATTTGACATGATTGCAAAAAAATACTTTCACAACTAAAAAAATGTTTGTAACTTAAGCTTTGAAAAAAAAATCCCTTAAATTAAATTTCTTAAACTAGAAAAAAAATAAACTATAATAATTAATTAATAAGTTTCTTTTATTTTTATTTTTAAATAAATCATCGAAATAAAATAATTATAATTTTTTTTTACCTTTATTAATAGCCTTTGATTTTATATTTTTTTAAAACAATTATAATAATATATTAAAAAAATTAAACTTATAAAAAACTTTTAATAGATAGAACAAGTTTTTTTTATATTTTAAAAACTAACTATTAAAAACAAATTAATATGTGTACATATAAAAGAAAATAAAAGAAATAAAGTAGAAAGAATTAAAGTTTCTTTTAAAAGTAAATGGGCAGCTAAAACTTTAATTTTTTTTTTTTGAACTTTTCAAAAAAAGTGCCGACTACGTATTTTAAATTATTTTTTAAAAGAATCTTCTTTTTAAAAAAAATAAGTGGGCAGTATTGAGATTTTCAAATGATGATAATTTTTTTTAAAAAAGTTATGAGAATGGAAGCTTTATTAGTTCCTACCGACAGGTTACTAATGCATTTGTTTGATTTTTATTATTTTGACTTGATTAACCAATCAGGTTGCATAATTTAAATATTTTTTTTCTATTTGTATAGTTTGTATTTTAAAATATATTTTTTATTTTTAAAAATTATCATTTATCTCTTTTTTCATTGGTTAGAGTAGTTGTATAATTCATTTTTCTTTTAAAAAAATCTAAGAAATCAAATGATCATACTATTTTTTTTCTTGAAACATTATAGTTAATAAAGAAGCTTCTGGAAGGAGAAGCTACTGGAAAGAGAAGCTGCTAGAGAAATCTTCACGGCACCAACACAGAGACAACAATCACAATGGTTGTAGGTTGGGGACAGTGCAATCGCTGGAAAATGAGGTAGTAGACACTTTCCCTAGACCCAGCGTTGTCTCGGGGGCACTGTCTTGCCTCTGGCCTTCCTCTTATGCCTAAGTTGCCAATCTAGACTACAGTTTCTTGCCACTGCTAACCACTGCCAACTAAGGTCAGTTTTAGCTAGGCCAGAACCCTTGCCTCTATTATCTGTTATCTTAGACAAATGAGTTCAAATCTTATGTTTTTTTTTTGTGCAAGTTGGAAATTTTTTGCATTATATTAGCCGATTCGTTGGTGGGTTTGTAGTAGGATTCTCCATAGTCTGGCAGCTGAGTAGATAGTAACTTTGGTAATAGTTCCCTTGATTGCACTTGTTGGAGGCCTGTATGCTTTTGTTGTAACTGGTCTTATGTGTAGGGGTCGAAAGGCTTATATTAAGGAAGGGGGCATTGCAGAAGAGGTGTGCTTGGACTGATTTTTTTATGTTTTAATTTTTACCTAGTTTATTCTCTATACTTTTGAAAGCAAATGAGGTTGTGACAAAATTTCTCCAAATAATATGCTAGGGTTATCTGTCATGTTTTGAATGTAGACCTGAAACAATTGTGCTGAAAGACACAGGTAATTGGAAATTTTAGGACAGTCTATGCATTTGTTGGGGAGGAAAAAGCAGTTAAATCATACAGAAATTCTCTAAGGCAGACGTATGAGATTGGGAAGAAGAGTGGGTTAGCTAAAGGTCTGGGGTTGGGATCCATGCATGCTCTACTCTTCTTACTGTGGGCATTATTGCTCTGGTTTACCAGTCGAATTATGTACAAAAGAGTCATAGACGGAGGGGAGGCCTTCACCACCATGCTTAATGTGGTCATCATTGTAAGCAAAACATTGCATAAATTTGGACCATTACAACGCTGCAAAAAATGGGAGCTTAAGTTTTTTTCTTTTGGGTTTCAAACCCAATCTGTACAAAAAGAATTAACAAATGAATTCATTCTTGGTTTAACCCTAGCGTGTACGAGAAAATTAGGGTTGTGAGCATGGAGTCGCCTCGGAATGGTGAATTTGTGATCGGATGGTGGTTGTCCATTAAAGCAATGTTGGGCGAAGATATATGTTAAGTCAAGTCGTCACTTACGACAGAGGTTCCAATATTGTTGTTCTTCATGTCCTTTTCAAATTTCTTTTGGTGTATTCTAAATTTTCTTTCATCTGAATTTAGACTTTTAGGGTTTTCTTTTGTAATATTTAATATAGCTGCTAATTTATTTTGCAAAATAAGTATTAGTTTACGTTGGAAATTAGTTATTTTCTGTTTAAATATCGTTTCACAAAATCAAGGTTTGTTAATCCAGGGATATGAGACTATTCGTTATGTTGAGAAATGAAGGGTCTCAGTATGAAATTTGCAGAGTTTAGAAGATTATGCTGCTTAGTTTATTGTGATTTCCTAAAGCCATTTCGTGTTTAGGTTGCTATTGGGAATGGCTAAGTTGCCAACTGTCTAAGTATTGTTTGTAGCTAAATGCTAAAAGTTGCAATAAAATTTAAACAAATCTTTTTGTAGGTTATTTGTCACACACTTAAGTTGTCATTACAATCTGTATGTATTCTATGACTATCAATGCTAACTTTTTGGTATTCTAAAACATCCTTTTTGAAACATAAACTTTAAGACCTAACTTCCTTACCCCATATATTTTCGTTTAATAGTGAACATCCTCAATTCAAAAACATAAACTTTAATACCGACTTCATCCTCCCATATATATGGACAAACGAACTTTGATTAGTCCTAACACCATTTTTGCATAAAAGACCTTAAAAGTCATAATATCTCATTTTCTTCCCAGGTGGATCTTTCTGTGCTACACCAACCTAGATTGAACTATTAGACCCAACGAAGTACTGATCAATAGTCTTAAGCCATCCAAGGTCATCATGGGTGTGAGGGACTAAATGTACATTGAGCTTCCCTTCCACTGGCCTTGATGAAATATTGTAATCTATTGGGATTGCCAAACATTGGCAGAGGCATATACAAACCACTAAACAGAAAATGAGTGATCCCACCATTTTCATTTCGCTGGATACAACTTCAGCTGCTGAAACACTTTCTATAGTATAGGCTTTATAATGAAGACATTGTGAACGATTTACCCCGCATTGGGCTCTCAACTGTTCATATATCTTTGTTTAACAATCAACATCCTCGGCTATACTTCACATGACCTCCTAAAATAACCGTACAAAAAACTCCTTGATTCATTGCAAGTTTTAAACATGTAAAATAGGAGAAAGCACACATCAGATATAAAACCATCTAAGTAAAGATCAAAAACCAACTTCCGCCTTCATATGTTGATATAGGAGCCCAATGTTTTGGAAAGTCCCTATGCATTAAGTAGACAAATTATTACTTCGTAATTAAAATTCTTACTCGATCTTCTACTAATTCATGTTAGCAATCATTCACTAAGTTTGTTGATGGAATGGACTGTCTAAGCAGATGGAAAATAGGAGAACACTGCATCCAAGTTCTGCTAGTAGAAATTGAATCAGATCTATACAAATAAAAACAAATTGCAACAAGATATGGTGTAAAAGGATCAATAATATTTTAAAACAAGGTATCTTTACACATAGCCCTACTACTAATCTGAAGCATTCTATTCAATAGGAGGTAATAGGGGATTTTGTTTCCAAATGCAGCATGAAAAGAATTAAATGAAAAACTGAAAGAACTGAAGCTAGGGCTTTGCACTTGATATATCTATGTGAAGTTGAACATGATTACTGAATTGAAAGGATCAAGGAATTTGATGTCTTTCATGAATTTCTTTGAACTTTGCTTGAGTTTGTTGAAGAATGCTTAAATTTTGTGTGCAGCTTAGCTAAACTAAAAGAACTGAAGATAGGGTTTTGTACTTGATATGTCTATGTGAAGCTAAACATGATTATTGAATTGAAAGGATCGAGGAATTTTGATGTCTTTCATGAAGTGCTTTGAACTTTGCTTGAGTTTGCTGAAGAATGCTTAATTTTTTTGTGTGCAGATTAGCTAAACTTGCATAAAAGGTAGAAGCTTTGCTTTTCTCCTTTTGTTAGTGTGACAATTTTTTAGTTGAAAGAGAAACTAAGACTTCAAAAGGAGTTAAAGGTTTGAAGTGAAAACAATCTTCCAAAGGGTTATGCATATAGAAACTTGAGTACCCTACCTGGAGCTATGTTGAATGAAATACAAATAGGAATCCGTTTGTCTATTCTTTTGATGATAAATGTAGAGAGCATGAACTAAAATGCAATTGTAAAATCTAAAAGCTTCCATAGTGATACCAAAACTGACTTAAGAATTGTCAGTCACAATTTCGAATGATTGTGAGGACGAACACAAAATTGTGTGAAACTTGCTTGACAAACATGTCTATAGAAATAAAAAGAAGTATAATTTTCTTTTAAACCACTTTTTTCATCTTTGGTTCTAAACTATGACTTTAGACATTTCTTCATATGAAATTTTCTTCTATCTGAACTTTAAATATTGGTTAAGTCAATAAATGCTCTATGACGTATGATGTCCTATTTATGCATAGCTCATTAGTTGTTCTATCCTTTATGCTTTCTCAATGTTGGAAATGACAGCAGCTCAGTCGCTAATGATAGTGCAATCGCTAGAAAAGGAGGCGGTAGACATGGTTCACTTGTCGGATGTCATGAAGGCCTGTATAAGGCCTAAGTCTAAGTAAGCCCTAAAACCCTTATACTTTTAGATTTCGTTTAGTATTGTATAATTTTAGCTAAAACCCTTATACTTTTAGCGTACTACAATATCATATAAAGAGGAGCATAGTATTTCTGTTATGATTTGTCTTCAATGGAATGCTTTAAAAATGTTGCTAAATTTTTCTGAATTAGGGGTTTCCATCAAACAAACTCAGCAATGTAAATTAGGGGGTTTCTATTTCCCTCAATGAATAAAAAAAAAAACCGCAAGAAGGTAAAATAATTACTCATACAAATACTTCTTTTATCTATATTATAATACGCTTTATCTAAAATTATTCAAAACTAATTCTATCACACTAATCATAATATTGAAATTGCAGGCAACGAAGAATACAAACAACGAGAAAATTGCATACTTATCGCTCTTCATGCTCCACTCAAAAAAACATTCAAAAAATTATTCTCTTTAATAGTACTGTTCAACGCAACAGTCGATATAATGCATACAACAGAAAAATTTAGTAAGCCAAGTTGCATTGCATCATCAAAAGTTAATATGACTGAATTTGATTGATATAATGGAATTTTGTCCATTTTGAATGGTTTGTTTGTCATATCTCTCTTGGGATTTAACTCTTATAATACTTGATTGAGTTGATACTATTCTCTTCAATTTTTTATAGGATTAAACTGTACAAAGTAGTTAGGAAATGCTAAAATATTTTGGACAGTGAATTTCAAAGTTTTTTTTGGATTTTGTTAACAAAGTATAAAATAGTAGGTAGTTTGTTTGATCAATTTTTTTGGTAACATATAATGTTTGACATGAACATTAACATGTGCATTATGTTTTGCATTTGGATAAATTCTAGTAATTCTACATTTAATCAATCTTATGAGAATATTTTTTTTTTAAATTAGAAAAATAGTGGAAACTATAAATACTTCAAAATTTTAAATAATGGCCAAGTTAATGTGTGTGCAATAGAGCTGCATGTAGAATCTTCCCCACCTTGTAAACTTAACCTCTCAAGTTAGTAAAGATTTGTTCTTTAGCAAAAGGCCAGTCCAATGATTTTGGGCTACATTTAGTTATAGGCTGCAAAAACATCAATACATTTGTTTATGATACATGAAACTTATCTCAAACTAAAATTCTGTAATTTGTATACATACATATACATACACATTGCATGCCTAGAAGTAGAAGAAGACCTTTTATCTACATTGATCATTTACATTCTACTCAAGGTATTTTACATTCCCTAATATATGTTCCCTATACACTTTTTCCTTCCATTGAATGTTGTAAATATTTTATAAATTTTGGGTTATACTAAAAAAGTTAAGCAGTATTGCAGTACCAAGAATACAAATTAGAGAATATAAAGTTTCATGAAACCTCCCTACAATAAAAACAAAGTCAAAAACCATTGCTCCCATGCATATACAAGTTATTAGGGCTTTCTTGCAAGTACTCTTATGTTATATAAGACATAATTTGATGCTAACTACAGATCTATCAGACAATTGTGACCTAATCAATGTCTCATTGATCTAATTTAAACAAAACTAAAAGCAATAGAAATTCTAAGTTTATTCACTACTTTTTCCTCTGCTTTTTCCTTTGAATTTAAATGCTTTACACTCTCCGATAGGAACTCGACGCTTGCGTCACTTGTTTTAAAACATTTTGTGCAAGGAGATGGACGGTCATAATGAATTTGAATTTAGCTTTTAATGATTTTTATTAAGTTGTAGAGGAGAAATGGGTGAGGACGGTAGGTTTCCTTAAGAAAAAAATAGAGAGGATCTAGGTAGTAGTTGAGCATGTTTCAATAGTTGTGATTTGACTATTTACAATT
Source organism: Sequoia sempervirens (assembly GCA_007258455.2). Lineage (NCBI taxonomy): Eukaryota > Viridiplantae > Streptophyta > Pinopsida > Cupressales > Cupressaceae > Sequoia > Sequoia sempervirens. The sequence continues at coordinate 14,241 of VDFB02085906.1, forward strand.
GAAAAAAATGTATTCTTTTGATCTAAAAAGCAATCAATCATATGATGCCACATCAGCGCTCAACTACCCATGATGTGAATGCACAAGTATTGGTCAACTAAATCTTCACAAAAAACATGTTGATGTGGCCCTGAAATGAAAGTTAAAAGCGGGGGACTTGCCAAGTAAGCTACTATAAAAAATTGGGAGTGATTTGAAATTTCCATGTAGGATAATTAAAGTTAGGGTGCTCAACTACTGGGTCCTCTCCCCTATATTAAATATATAAAAAATTAATGTATATAAAAAATATTATTGCAGATTTGAATTTTTTTGAAATATTATTTAAAAATTGTTATTTGAATGTAGAGTTATTTAAATTGAAATTTGAAAAAATAATTATGTATTGGGTTTTCTAAAAAAATTATTAATGCAAATTTGATATACTAGTTTAGCTCAAAATTACAAAAAGTTAGTAAAAAATTATTTGAAATCTATATAATGAAATTGAAAGGAATGGTAAAAAAGTTGTATAAAATCTATAAAGTTGTAAAAATTGTATTTTTAAGTTTTTGTCTAGCTCTTCTCTTCTTTTCTCAAAAGTGCCTCCAAAGTGAGTGCTTCAAAAATATGGTAAACCTTCAACAATGTTTATTCAAACATGGATTAGTAACACCTTGCTCTAATACCATGAAAGGAATTATAAATGAAATAAATTGAAATAAAGGAAATTACTAATCTAAGAGGAATTGTTCAAAGGAAAATATTACCATCTAAGATGAAAACCAAGAGCACTAAGAGCATGTATGCCAAATATCCAAGAGGAGACACAAGATTTTTTAAGGGGGAGAAAACAAAGAAAAAATCTCTAATATTATGAAGATGGCATAAAGCCTAAGAAGATTACAAAGAGAATGAGAGAGAGCTCAAGCATAGGATGCTTGATATGAAGAATGAGAGAAGCACCTCAAATAAATAGAGGTGAGAGAAAAGTTGAATAAGTAACTCTCATTTGTATGCATGTCAATTTTCATCTTATGTGTGTGCAAGGTGACAAGATCCTCATAAGAAAGAGGCTACACCTAGACCTTAATATTCCTCCAAAAAATTATTATAAAAATGAGTCATTCTAACACATGTCTAAGAATACTCAAATAAGGAAAAATAATTATAGGGATTCACATGGAGTATTCCTACAAATATTAAATAATACAATAAATAAATAATCTCCACCAAAATAAAAATTAATTTTTAACAATATTCAAAATATAATACTTTAAACCATATTCAAATAAATTACTTCAAGATGAGTTTAAGGTGCACTCATACTCCTTACATAACCTTAAATTAGAGGGTGAGACTATACAAAAGGTATCATTCTAATAGAAGGATTAAAGCTCTCCACCCTACCAAATATCACATCATTAGTTCATTTTTAGACCCTAGTCATCCTCTGAGTTAACAGAACCATTTCAAATCCACACAGATGTAACCCAACATAAATCTTTTTACAACAGCTCAAAACATTGTAGAAACTCTACCATTTCCAAAACTTATTAAAACAAACAAAAACAGAAAGATTTTAAAGAACATCCATTTCCAAAACACTCCCAACCAAAAAATCATTTATATCTCACGCAAACACAACACTCTGTCTCACTCTCTCAGCAAACACACAGTTCACCACAAAATTGCAATAAAGCACTATTTAACTCACAATATCCTGCTCCAAATTAAACTTTACCCAAAACAAAAATTACAATAAATCTTTCATATTCATTTCAAACAATTTACAAATTTAACTTCACAAATCCAAGCCTATTTGCATTTTCTTCTTTGCCCCGTCTTTTCCCTTAGGTGTAATTTTCCTTCTATTATCTCTACATTTTTTATTACAATTTAAATGGCTCGAAGCTCTGTGGCTAGTCTCTTTAACATTGAATTTGGATTTTACACAACAACCCATACATTACATTTCTTTTTTTAATTATCAAATTTCTCACAGCCTCCCTGATTCCACACTCAACCTCTCTCATTACCTTGCACGCCCTTTAGATCTTTAATCTGCTTTTAATTATAATTTGTTTTATATTGCATCTTAAACATTTCTCATGCCAACCCCTTTAATGTTGTTCTATTTTGAATCTGCCATCAACTTGGCCTCTTTTCCTTCTTGCAAGGCGCCAACTTCAAATCACTTCACAACCCTATCTATGGTTTTTCCTTCTACTTGCAGCACTCCTCCTTACTACTCTGCGCGCCCTTATCCTCTTTTCTCTACTGTTAAGATTTCTAAATTTCCCCGCAACATACTCTTCCCTCCACCAAGACACAACTCCAAGTTGCATTAAAACTGCTCCTTTTTTTCAAATGTTTGGTATGCCAGCTATATATATCAAATCGAGCATTTTCATTTTCTTTTATTAAGCTGCATTTTCATTGCCTCACCTCTCCCTTGTCCTTCACTTTTGCACTATATTTTATTTCATCTGAATTTGTTAGCTTTTAATATTTTTGAAAAAGAAAGGGCAAAAATGATTCGAATGCCAATACATTCAAACTGAGGTGATCCAACCAATCATCACTCGAATTACCATGTTTTCATGGCTATGAATGGAAGATGAGGCGTTTACTCTCCTACGGTCAAAATTGAAGTAAAAATGAGACTGCTCCAAAAAAATTGAAACTCCATTTTTTTGGTTGATGCAGGCTTACGCATTCGCCTAGGATGCACATGCATCAATATCACTCATAGCATCAAATAGAAGCAAAATAGAGTAATGAGAACTAATCTTTCTATATCCTTGCAGAGATGTAGTCTCCTTCTCCATGCTACCCTCTTCTTTGATCCATCACTCTTTCTCTCTACCCAAGTTCTCAAGTTTTCTCTTTCCTTGTTCTCTCCAAAACAATCATGCCAAAAGTAAGATAAGTCAAAAGGAATGAAATCCCTCCCCTAAAGCTCTCTCTAAAAAATCAAACAAGTAAAAAAAACCAAGCCAAAAAGAGCCCTCTCCCAAACTTCCAATGGAAGATTAATAGGGATCTCAAGTTTGAATCCCTTGAATGAGAGGGTGACAAGTGTCACCCTCTCATTCACCCCTCAAGCCCAAATCCTCACACTTGTGTGTGAAATTTTTGGGAAGATGGGAGGGTTTGGAGTGTGCTCCACTCCAACAAGAAAGTCCTCTAGCCATTAAGAGGGGTTGGGTGAAATTTGAACACTCCACCCCTTGAGTCCCTTCTCACAAATGAGTTTAAAAGACTAAACACTCCACCCTTCCCTCAAGACTCAAAATCTGCCACCCTTCTCTAAGGGAAATTATGACTTTAAATAATCCCTCAACCTATAGGTACTTACCTCAGGGTCTCTAAAAACATGATTACACCATAAAATAAGCTTTTTAAGACCTTTTAAAATCCCTTTAAAAAATAATTTGAAATTTAGACTTAATTGATATTCTTGTCCCTTAACACCACTTAAACAACATAATAACATGACTTCACAATTAATTAAAACACAAAACATAATTCACAAGCATTCTCCCCATAAACACAATTACACATGATCCATAGTTTCTAAACCTCAAATTACTTTCTAAGTTTTAAAGTTACATTTAGAAATTCAAAAGAAATAAACCACAACACCATTTTCACTTGACTCTTAATACAAACCACATATTGACTTTCTTTTCATTTCATAAGATCACATTCAAAAACCTTTTAAAAAAGTAAAATATGGACAAGGGTTTTGAATAGTTCTCCCTTCTACCTATTGACACTCATCTCATTTGCATTTTTCTTTTCTTAATACGTGATTGGTTAAGTAATCATGATAAACTTGCACACAAATTTTAACAAGATCCAATTCAATAGTTAGTGGATAAAAATGTATTTGTATATATAATTTTTACCTTCCTCGATGTAGGATATAAGAATTTGAATCTATCTTCAATAATAATGAAATATTAATCTTAACTAAATTATTTAAATACAATAATTAATGGATCATTGGACAATCCTTATTACTAAATACCATTATGCGACTTGACATCCAATTGCATATAACTTACCTTGTTAACTCACCTTAGGTATACTTGTCATTTGTTATAATTATCTCAATTGACCCACAATAATGTTAAGAAATTAATCCTTTTTGAACTTCTTCGTGATCTTCAAATATCTTGGTTCATTCTAAAATATTATCTTTTTTGAAGTGACATAAGACATTAAAAAATAATTTGGACTAATTTAGGTACACAACATTCATTTTCTCATATCAATTTAAATTTGTTCATCTCATGATGCTTGTGCAAAATCTAAATCTCATGTTCTCGTATACATTCATAATGTGTTTTCCAATTCACATTTAATAAGGCACACTTACTACAATAATCATTTAAACTAGGTCATGGAATAATTAGAATATTAAGCATGTGGTTGGGTACAATTATTGATGGTCTCCTATACCTTTATAACCTATATATATATATAACTTTCTAAATTACACACACTCATTTTAACTTAATGTTCTAAGAGAATAAAAAGTAGAGATTCACCCTATTTATCCATCAATGATTCCAATGCTATATCATATTTAAACAATATTGGTAAAGGCATAAAATGATTCACTACTCTAGAACATAATTGAACTTATTAAGGAGTCACAAAAGTTATAGACAGGGTTGGGCCTCACATCTATATTGTTCACTCTATGTGAAAAATATTTGAAAACCATTGCATTTATAGCATCAATAGTTGCCCGTATCCATTCAATAATAACTTAATAATTTTTATAGGAAAGTTATCACAAAATAACCTCCGAAATAATAAAAATAAAATAAATAAAAGTTAAAACCACCAAATAAACATAAAATTAATTTCACAACTCAAATATCTCTACATGAAGAAAAAAATAGGGATATAACACTAGGTATTACAATAATATCATATATAAAGACTTAACCATAGAGAAAATTATAGAACCAATGCCCTTTTTTCCAAAAAAGGAGGGGTAAAAATTTACCAAATCAAAGAAAAAAATACAATATAGAAGAAATCAAAAGAACCACAACAGATAAAAAATCACCAATCCAATCATTTCCTTCTAGAAACCACTAGAAAAACTCTCATGTCTTCCGTTATTAAGTGCTCCTACTGTTGAGAGAATTCAATCGAAAGATTGTCCCAATCATCCACATTCCACATCTCCATCTTCTCAGAAGCTCACTTCGCCAAATAGTCAACCGCCTTATTCCATTCTCAGGGAATATAGAAAAATGTGACAAAGTTCAACGACTCACTAAGAAAAGATATTTGTTTAGCCACCAAGGCCAATTTCCAATTAACATCCTTTCATTGCTGCCTATTCAACATCTAAATCACTATTTGTGAGTCTGACTCACAAATAATTCTTCTCCAACCAAGAGCATAGGTTCGTTCTAAAGAAAATAGAATAGCTGAAGCTTCCATGAAATTGCAAGTTTGTTGGCATCTACACGTTGAAAAGAAGAACACGAAAAATATCAAGCTATCTCTCCCATGACCTCCAATCCCAGTGTGTCTAAGATTACCTTTGGAAGATCCATTCGTGTTGATTTTCAAATCCCCTTGAGGGGAAGACCAATAGCCAACTCTCTAGATTTTTCTTTTAGCCAACCACCCAGTCTAGACCAAGAATCACTCCTACCCCCATCAACAAGACCCAAATTCTGAACAACACCAACATCCCTTGGCTCCACTGAGGCAAATAAGTCACATTTTTCCACAACAATCTCCTTAAGAGTACTAATAAATCTCATCAATAGCTGATGAACCTACAAAAAATTATCTTGAAAAATCATGTGGTTTCATTCAATCCATATTTTCTAGATAATAAGACTGGGTACAATCAATTTGAAGAAAAGAAGTTTTGGCAAGTGGATCCCCCAATCAGACCTAAACTTCAACCAAAGAGGAGGCATGACAACACTTCTAGTTCCAAACTCCCCACTAGGAATGAAAAATATCCCTAGCAAAAGGACATTGAAAGAATAAATGAAGGGAATGACCTTCACTATTGTTGCACATAACACACATGGAAGGACCTTGGAAACCTCTCTTCTATAAATTCTCCCAAGTGAGACACTTATTCTGCATAACAAGCTAGGAGAAAAATTACATTTAGGCCAAGAGAACTTGTTCCAAACCTGTTTCCACCAAGGAACATCATCACTCCCAAAAATCTACTTGTCCAACTCCTGATATCTAGAGGCAACCAAGAATTTTCCTTTTGGGTACAAACCCCATTTGAGAACATCAAAAACCAATGAAGAACTAAAAACTTTACCAACCAAAATATTTGTTATCTCATGGTGACTCCTTCAACAAACCCCTAGGTGGCCTCACATGATGATCTTTCCATTTGAACACTATAAATTCATCAAGAACTTGAGGAGACTTGAAATCAACCACATGACACCAACCAACATCAAGAAAAATATTGCATAAATATTGCAAATGAGGGTACATTGACATAGTAGGGGGATTCCCATCCTAAGAATCAAACCAAACCAAAGCCTCAAATCCCCTGTTGTAGATCCAAAACAATCCTTGCTTAATGAGCTTAGCACCCCTTTTAAGGGTGCCCCAAATCATAGAACCCTTCCTTAAGAGGAAAAATCTCATAACATCAACACTCTTCACTCCACCACAATACTTAGATGTGAGCATATTATCACAAGTCCGGTGTTGATTAGTACACCACCTCCAAAATAACTTAGCCGCCAACACTTGAGCATTAATCCCAACCTGTCTCAACCCAAACCCACCAACCTGCTTCGACCTATAGAAAAAATATCATTTAACCTTGAACTCCACTTCCTTGAGAGCAAATTGACAACCCATAAAAATTGATGAGAGATACTTTCAAATTCTTTAATAAAGCTAGAAGGAGTTGAGAGCATAAAACATATGTAGATAGGGAGAGCCTGAACCACTGAATTCAAAAGAGTCACCCTACCCATTGTAGAAAACCAGTTGCAAGTCCAATGGTTGACCTTCTTGTGGAACTTATCAATAACATCCTACCAAAAGTCCCTAAGAAGAGATCCCATAGCCAAGGGAATACCAAGATAAACAAGGGGAGTGATCCAATATGAAATCAAAAAATTCTAGCTATTCTCTGTTGGATAAGCTTTAGAGTGTTGAAGAAGAATATAGATGACTTACCCTCATTGATTCCTTGCCTCGAAGCAACCAAATAAATTTCCAAAGTCTTTCGTAAGTTAACTACCTCCTCAACTCTGGCCAGGCCCATCAAAACAGTGTCATCAACAAATTGTAAGTGATATTGAGGAGGAATATTTTTACCCCAACTCCAACCCTAAATCAAGCCTTACCTCACACAAGATTTAATAAATCTTCCTAATCCTTCAACCATTAAAATAAAAAATAGAGGGATATGGAGTCCCCTTGATGAAGACCCCTAGACGTACCAAATATCTTAGAAGGCTTGTTATTGATAAGCACCAAGAAGGAAGAATAAGTGACAACTCATTACCCACTCAATCTAGTCACTATCAAACCCAAAAGCACATAAAATATTACCAAGGAAAGCATATTTAACATGTTCGTAATCTTTGGCCATGCCAAGCTTGATGAAAATTTCCTTCTCCTTGGAAGCAGCCATGGAGTGAATAGATTCAATGGAAACAACAATCCCATCAAGAATTTTCCTATCGAAAATAAATCCTCCTTGCTCCTCTGAGATCAACTTGCTCAACCATGGCTTGAGACGTTCAACTATCAACTTGGTTATAATTTTATATACCACATTAAACAAAGCAATGGGCCTAAAGAGGTCCAAAGAGTTAGCTCCTTATTTTCTTGGGATAAGAGGGAGAAAGGTAGCATTCATGGCCTTTAACATCTGCTCAAGTTCCTTTGAGATTCCTGCACTACCTCAAGAAGATCAAACTTGATGATTTCCCAAAACTCCTGATAGAATTCATCAAAAAACCCATCAAGGCTGGGGGCCTTCCCCTTCATAATAAACACAATATTCTCCAACTCACTCATGGATATAGGCTTGATTGAAGAATCCTTCATCTCACTAGAAACCAAAGGAAGAATGCACTCCAAAATGAGGGATTCTTCCTCAGTGGCAGGAATGGAGTCCTTGAAGAATAAGGTGGAATGGTACAAAACAACCTCTTTTGAAATCTCACCAAAGGATGGTAGTTGATTCCCCTCAAAGGATATAACAGAGGAAATGATATTACTTTGTCTTCCATCCTCAATAGAGTTGTGAAAAAAAGCAGTATTTCGATCACCTTCTTGGAGCCAATCAATGCAGGATTTTTTCTTTCAGAATATTTCTTCCTGTAACTCCCATTTTGAAAACTTCTTCACAACCACAGCTTCCAACTTACTGCTTTCCACTGTTAGACCATGATCTTGAATTTTTTGAGAGATAGAACCTAAGTAAGCTTGAGCCAACATTTTTTACCTATAAGATATTACAAAAATGCTACCCATTCCATAATTTTAGCATATATTTAACAAATTGGAGTCTATTTGAAAATGAATACATTGTAGTGCCATAAGCCAGCTTCCCTTTATACCACCAAAGAGGCACAAGGTCATGAAGTGACAAATCCTTGAGCCACACAAGCTAAAATCTAAAGGACCACTTTTTTGGGTAGCTGAATGTGCTAATAGAAAGTTTGATCGGTTAATGATTAGAACCTCTCCAGTCTAAGATCTTCGAATTGGGGATCCAATTACCTCCAACCCAAATTTTGGAATCCAAGAACATATCCAAACTTTTAGAGATAATATCTTCCCCACATCTCCTATTATTCCATGTGAACATGCCTTTGTTATGCTTAATTTCCACCAAGTTCAAAGAAAAAACATTGTGCCTCAGAAGCAAAAAAGAAGGCTCCAATCAAGATAAACCTCCTTGCTTCTCCTCCAAAGAATAGATACTATTCAAATATCCTACCAAAATCCAAGGAAGCACATATCTAACATGAGACCAAAGCAAAGATTTACTAGAAAATTTTGTCGCAGCATAAATATTAGTAAGAAGAATAATTTCATCAAATTTCAAACTTGATGTAGCCAGAGACATAGTGTGTCAGCTAGAGATCCACCAAATAGGAATTATTTTGCATGGATTCTGCAAATAAGAAAATCCACCATAACTACCTTGAGATCCCACACACTGAAATTGACCTCCAACCCCCAAATATTAGAGGCCAAATTTAACATACCTTTAGTAGTCAACTTAGTCTCCTAGAGAAAAACAATATATGAAGAATGAGTGTGAATCACATCTTGAATAGCCTTTTTTCTAGGGATGTTATTCATACCCCTTACATTACATGAAATAACAATCATCTTTAAGGATGAGAAAAGTGAGAATCAATGGTTTTGACTGATCTTGATTCCACTAACATCTCACCAGTCAATTTCACCTTTTCCTGATCCTTCTTCCGACCTACCTTAGGAGGTTTCTCTAGAGCCCCTTTTTTGAGAATCTTCTACTGCAAGACCATCGTTGGTGCACTTTCTTTACTTTTCCTAGTATATACAGCATCCCCCATTAAAGTAGAACTCAAATTGGGAAAAACAACCCCATCTTTCTCCTCTAAAATCTTACTAGCCCCCAACAACCCAAGATCTGATAGAGGTACTGTTACCCGATTTTCACCTATGGGCTCAACCAGGCGGGATGGGTTATGTTTCAGATGTTCATAAGGGCCAAATGGACTTTTGCATCGAGGGTTAGGTTATGCATCTGATGCCATTTCACAAAGAGCTCATTTGAAAGGGATCATTCAGTCAGTTTGGCATAGTGCATTTTGTTAATATACGTCTGTGTTGCCTATCGACAAGATCTTAGGGATGTCACAGTGATTGGAATTCACATGTAGGTACCCATCGACAAGACATTAATCATTGTTCCAGCGACTAAGAGTTTCCCCATCTGCATGAAAGTCTTCTTCGGAATGGGGTCTTGGTGAGATCTTTATGTCTCACCGACCGGCGACAGAGGGATAAACATATCGGCTGGAGACTTTTCTTCGGGGAGAAGTAAAATGAGGTCTCGATGAATTCTTCATGTCTCACCGACTAGCGCGGAATGAGCAAACACTTTGGCAAGAGTTGTTTCTTCAGTGTGTGGTCTTGTTGAACTCTTTGTGTCTTGCCAACCACCAATAAGGATATACATCTCAGTGAGAAACTTTTGCAGCGGAGAGATGTCTTGGCGAGTGCATCTGGTCTCGCCAACAATAAGGATATACATCTCGGTGAGAAACTTTTTCAGCGGAGAGATGTCTTGGCAAGTGCATCTGATCTCACCGACAAAGCACAAAAGGATTCTATCGGTGTGAGGTCTTGCAGTCTTGCCGACCCATTTTCTCACACCGACATATTGCTTCATCGGTGAGAGAATGATATTGTCATGGCGACAAAAAGTGAACTTATGGAGATTTCTCGGCGAGACATAGGGTTTCTATGAGACATCTCCCCGACAAGAGAATGTTACAGTGACACATGTGAAACGAAAGAATACATATCGGTGAGACACAGTGCAATCTGTGGGGCGTCTTCCTGACATCACAAGGTCTGGTCAAAGCTTAAAGGTCTTGCAGAAGAATTCTGCCCTCGATTAGTGTGTCAGTCCCTTTTGTACCATGTATTACTGTTGTTTGGTGTGTACAACAGTATTTTCTGCCTTTGGAGGCAAGTTTTTAACATACCTGGCGACTCCAAGCCTGAAGTATCTGGTTTTAGCAGTCTAAGTATTGGTTTCATGATAGTATGTCTTACCATTCACCATTTCATGAAGGTATGGTTCCTGCATCTTTTTATCAGTCATACCCTATTGAAGATACCACTAGTTTTACTCAAAATAGCTATGTAGCAGCGGGTTATCAACAATTTCAATTGGCCTACCACCCACCCACCCCTGCACAAGTTTAGCAGCGGCATGCTTATGCTCATCAACAACCCCAGGAGGGTTATTTTATCTCCAATCAGAAAATTTATTCTTCACATGAGCCTCAAAATTTAGATGAAATGAGTATAGAGAATATGTCTTTATATTTCCAAAAGCAGTTTGAAGAAATTGAAAATCAGCAGGAGGTCAATAGGCAGCAGGAGGAGCTTGCTTATCAAGCTTATATTCATCAGCAGGAGGTTCAGACACAAAGAGGATCCCATTTAGTACAAGAATTTGAACAAAGTCAGTCTAACTCTCCTAAAGAGAAACTTTCTCAAATGCCCCAATCAGCTGCTTCCTTTTCAAATCCCTTCTTTGAAGAAGCACTTCACTACACAAGATTCAATGTTCCAAGCTTTAAACAGAATGAAACTTATGTCGAAAAGAAAGCAGAGGAGGAGCAACTTATTGATCAAGATAACTTAATCCTCTAGGAGAAGCTTAAGAATGTGAATCCTTTGCATTTAGCCATTAAGTGTTATCAATTGCAGCAACAAAGGATTGAGCAGCAAGAAGACACTTGTTCCGAAGAATCCTTGACTGTTCTAACTAGTCAGCAAGATCGACAAAGTAAGTCTTCTAATTCTTCAATTAAGCTCCCTAGGTTTGAAATTCCAAAATTTAGGAGTTTTCATCCTGTGCAAAATCCTGTAGTTGAGGAAACTCATTCCATTGTTCCTCAAGAGCAGTCTTTTCAATTAGAAAGTCAGCCTAGTGACAAGATAAAAGAAGTTTTTGAGGTAGATGAAACTCTTCTGGGTATTGATACATTTGAGCATGAAGTTCAAAATGAAAAATCAGGGTTGTTACAAGTGATTGATGAACATGGCCAGTTAGGACAATAGAGTTCTAAACAAGAAATGACAACAGAACATGGAGTTATGTCATATTCATCTAATGAGCTTCCTAGTTTTGTTGAACAGAGTGATGAAACCCTGATTAATTTGTTTTCTAAACTTCCTGGTTTTGATAATGAGGTTGGAAAAAGCATGTCTAAACAACCATCAGTGATAGGGTTTCAACAGCAAAAAGGTGATAACACCAATGACAAGGTGTTCTTCCATCAAGATGAGCATGATCAACAAAAGTATGTCTTGAAAGATATGAGTACTCCTTTAAATATTAAAAGAAAAAATCATGAAGTTGATGTAGGATATCTTATGCATGAGAAAGCTAACCATGAACTTGGAGAAGACATGTTCTCAAGTATAATAGAGGGTTTTTGTTCAGGACTTGATGTTAAGCTATCTATTTCTAAACCTGTAAAGTGTGAACAACATATAGATGCAACAGAGCAGAAATTTTTCTTCCCTCAAGAGTGTCATCCTGAGGAAAACAATAGTCCTCTTATCATTAAAGGGACTGGTACTGTGCAAAATGATGAGGATTTTTTCTGGGATGACCTGGAGATTTTCATTTCAAGTTTGGATTATAAATGACCTTTTAGTGAAGCGCATCAGGTAGATATCAGTATATCAAATGAAAAAGAGCATGTACCTCAAGACCTCACTGATTTACTTGATGAGTTTCCTGATTTTATGGAGGGAACTGAAGGAAAATTTATGATACAATCCATAATGCCAAATGTTGATCCACATACTGAGGAATATGATGGTGGTGTGTTGATCAATATGTAGAAAATCCAAGACAATCATGACTTGACAACATTTGACCAATTTGATAGGGTGAATGAAGCAGGAATTTCATTGACCTCTGAGCTAATTCTTTCAAATGAGATTACCATTGTGCAAGACAGAGAAGAAGCATATTTTTACAAGAAAATCAGCATTAAGAGCAAGGAGTTTATCCTTTCCAGATGATGCTCAATTAAATATTTGTTTAACAAAGCGCCAAGGAGAGTAGAGTGTGCTATTGTTCCAGAAAAAATTGATGCAGTTACAACATTGGAACAATAGGATATATCCACTTATCCATTTGCAAACATCAGTTTTTGCGATCAATTTGAAATGGTAAGTGGATTTATCTTTGTCTTTCCAAGTGTTATGCAATTAGTATGGGATTTTTCTCTCTTTTGTCATGTTTTGTCTGCAAGTCATCAACTTGCAATTCATATTTTATTAGTCAGGAGGGGTAGTTATTTCACAGAGCCGGTGAATGGTTTTGTTTGACCAGCTTCTTTGCTGGTTAGTTTAGGTTAGAATAGGTTTAGTTGTTGTTTCAATTCCCTAAGTGTTGTTTCAACACAAATAAGTAGTTTCCATTCAGCAGTTTTTCCTATTTTCAATAAATTATCTAAGTGATATGTTTCTCGAGTTACAATGTGTTATATTCATGTACAAAGCTGCTCCAAGTCTAATCTGAGTTTTCCCAATGACTCTGTGCCCAATGGATAGGCCTAGGCTATTGGTTTCTGTGTTTAGTAGGCAAACATCCAGCAAAGGTCACCAGAAATGTTACCCAATTTTCACCTATAGACTCAACCAGGCGGGATGGGTTATGTTTCAAATGTTCATAAGGGCCAAATGGACTTTTGCATCGAGGGTTAGGTTATGCATCTGATGCCATTTCACAAAGAGCTCATTTGAAAGGGATCATTCAGTTAGTTTGGCATAGTGCATTTTGTTAATATGTCTGTGTTGCCTATCGGCAAGATCTCAGGGATGTCACAGCAATTGGAATTCACATGCAGGTACCCATCGGCAAGACATTAATCATTGTTTCAGCGACTAAGAGTTTCTCCATTGGCATGAAATTCTTCTTCAAAATGGGGTCTTGGAGAGATCTTTATGTCTCACCGACCGGCAACAGAGGGATACACATATCGGCAGGAGACTTTTCTTCGAGGAGAAGTAAAATGAGGTCTCGGCGAATTCTTCATGTCTCACCGACTAGTGCGGAATGAGCAAAAACTTCGGCAAGAGTTGTGTCTTCAATGTGTGGTCTTGCTGAACACTTTGTGTCTTGCCGACCACCGATAAGGATATACATCTCAGTGAGAAACTTTTGCAGCGGAGAGATGTCTTGGCGAGTGCATCTAGTCTCACCGACAATAAGGATATACATCTCGGTGAGAAAATTTTGCAGCAGAGAGATGTCTTGGCGAGTGCATCTGGTCTCGCCGACAAAGCACAAAAGGATTCTATCGGTGTGAGGTCTTGCAGTCTTGCCGACCCATTTTCTCACACCGACATATTGCTTCATCGGTGAGAGAATGATATTGTCACGACGACAAAAAGTGAACTTATGGAGATTTCTCAGTGAGACATAGGGTGTCTATGAGACGTCTCCCTGATAAGAGAATGTTACAGCGACACATGTGAAACGAAAGAATACATATCGGTGAGACACAGTGCAATCTGTGGGGCGTCTTCCCAACATCACAAGGTCTGACCGAAGCTTAAAGGTCTCACTGAAGGATTATTCCCTCAATTAGCATCTCACCGACCTCAAGGGGTCTCACCGAAGTGGTCTCAGCTCACCCAGGGGTTTCCCCCTTCGTCATAATTTCCTACCGACTATGAGAGGTCTCCCCGAAGTAAAATGAGCTCTCGGTGAAAAGAGGAGACTTCGGCGAAATGTCTCAGTGAAGGAAAGATGTCTCACCAACATGAGGTAATAGCGGCATACGGTCTCGCCGATCCATCAGAGTCTCAGCGAAATGAAGGCGTCATCGGAAAGATCTTGCCAACAGAAGGATGGCTTCGGAAAAAGTCTCACCGACAAGGTAAACTCTTGCCAAAATAAGCGGCATCGGCAAAGCAAGTTTTCATCGCCATGAGATCTCGGTGATTAGGAGATGTCTCACCAATAGGATGTGCCTTCAGGGAGAACTTTTGTATTCGGCGAAATGTCTGGGCGACTCTGAAATGTCTTGGCAAAAGAAGGAGTCTTCGATGAAAGGTCTTGTTGACCCAGCGATGTATCGGTGACAGGGCGTGAGTTCGAGGTAAGGTCTCCCCAAAACGAAGAGGTCTCACCAAAAGGAAATAAGCCCAGGGAGAATAGAGTGATATCGCCACAAGGTCTTCCTGACTGACGGAGGTCTCCCTGACATAAAGAATGAGCTCGCCGAAGGATTCTGAGCCTCGCTATGACGTCCTGCCGACCCGATAGGGTCTTGCCGATACAAAATGAACTCAGGGTGGCTTGCTATGACGTCTCCCCAACTGATGTTGGTACTGCCGATAGCGATGGACCCACCAATTGAAAAAGGATATCGGTATGAATTTTGAAGCTCGATACGAGCTCTTTCCGACCATCATGTGTCTTGTCGAATGCTGCTGCTGCAAGGTCTAATCGCATCGGGGAGACACGATTAGTGTCTCACCGACATGCGATCCAATTTGAACGGCCTTTGACCATCTGGCGATCTCATATGGCACGAGTTCAACCAATCAGAGGAAGCTACAGGAGAGTCATGGCAGTTTTCCCCCTCGTAAACAAGATCAATAGAATGAAGGCGACGTGGATCTACTTTGAGCTCAAGAGCATTCAAAGCAGCTCGGCAAGGAGATTCGAAGAGGGACATGAGGATACACATTGAATGCGAAAGTAACTCGATTTAGAAAAAGATCTAAGGGAAAATCTTTCTAAGGAAAATATTTTTGTAATCCCTGGGGGCTGACACACTTTTGTATATAGGGCATTTTTGCCTCTTTGTAAAGGGGGGTTCTCCTTATGCTTTTCAAAAGTCTGTGACTTCTACAGTCCTCTCTCAGATTAGCAAAATTTTGTAACTCATTTTGGAGCATGATATATAAATTTTTCCTTGGTGACTATTGATGTTCAGATTTCCATCTTGTTCTTGCAAAGTGTTGTGCATTTCAGGTTCATAATCAAGTTATTTTGTGAATTTCTTTTATTCCTTCATGACTTTATCGTGTGTTTTCATGCCTTCCTTTGCAAAAGCATCATTATACAAATCACAAACTGTGTTTACATAATCGCATATGGATTCTAGTCTGTGAAAATTATTTTTCTCTCTGGAAAAAGTGTGTGAATCAAACCTGTTGTGACATATTAATGCATAGCTTATATAGATTTGATGTGTAATCTTATGTTCATCATCAGTATTCAAGTGTAATCAAGGTATCTCATTGTTCTTATCAGTTTGGTGTATCACCATAGGGTTTAGTTTTATTTTCATGCACTCCTTCTCCCTTTCCCTTTACAAAACCAGTAGTTTGGGTGATAACGCAAAAGAAGCCGGCTTTCTCCGGAGGTTGACCTCTGCCTATAAGTGACCCACAACTTTAGAGGTCTTCCCATGTTACACTATATTTTTGAGTTTATATTCTGCAGGGTGCAAATCCAGGTTGATAACAGGTACATTAATATCCATCTGAACCTCCTAACCCCAAACATGAGAAGAGATGAGATTAGTTTCTTCCTAAGTAATTGAAGGAGCCCCACTCAAAGAACCTTCCACTATCCGCATGCCTACAAAAACCCATTCTTCCTAAGCCAAATCATGCAAAACATAAAGTCTCTTAAAGACCTCTCATCTTCCTGTCTATCTCTAAGAGTTCTCTTCTAACATCTACCTTTATTGTGGGACTTTATTGGAACAAATCCCTCCTTATCAATCATCATCCCTGACATTGGAACTTTCCATTTATCCCCCTTAGGCTCAATATTAGAAGGGGCAGTACATGTATCTTTTGGATGGATGCCTCTAGGACACTTCTATTGCAAGTGGTCATACTCATGGCATATTCAACATTAGAAAGGTAGAGCCTCATAGTCCAATTGTTGAGTCCAAGAGGAAGACCCTATAAAAATTTCCAAAGTTTGGAAGTGGATTATTTAAGTCAATTTCCACACAAACACGAGTAAAATAAATTACCTTTTTATTCAACATTTGTTGAGATGTTCCAACAAGATTCCCTAGCAAAAAAGCAACCATCTACAAAATATCACTTCTCTAAAACTTTAGAGGCAGACGCTAGAGATGCACCCAAATAGGGACCCTAAAAGGGAGCTCCTTTGTAGAGTTGAATCCTGCATGTCATGGTTTAATAAAAAGGCCCACCTAATTGTAGAAGTATGGCCCTCCTTCAAAATCCCTATTTCTATCTGATAAACAAGACAAATACCATGAAGTAGTTATTAGGCCCCAACATAATTTCTCTGTCACTGTAACGCCCCGCCACACAACCCTAGAGGAAGTTGCAATTAACTACTCAAACGTACTAATTTTTTTTTTTTGTTTAAGTACAAATAACATGCAAGTTCACTACCCATTGCCAACAACCTCTAAGGTTACGAGACTGAGATTACTTTAAAACCCAATCAAGAAACATGAATTGAAACCATAACATTTAATTACTTAATAAATTAAGTACACATACATTCCATACATGATAAATTACATCAAAGAATAAGAGATACCACAAGATTTCAAATAACAATCATTTAACAATAAGATTACAACTCTCATTCCCCAAATGAGGTAGATCCAATAAGCATGGTTACATAATACATCTTCCACCTCGATAACAAATGAGGGGTAATAAATTACAAGTTTCAACTTAAATGAATAAAGCATGAAATAAAACTGGATCCCACGAGCTCTCCAACTGGAAATCTCATCCACATGAACAAGAAGAAAACCCAACAGAGTAAGGTGCACGTTCCACCCAACCATGTGATACCCGAAGGCTCACCCCCCGTGCTAGGAGATAGTAACAAGGAATCCTATACAATACCATCAACCTCTAGACACAGGCTAACTCACACTGACTCATACTGACACAATCAATCACAGGTACATCACCAGTACAACTCTAACATCACTGACATAAGTCACATTGCTTCCAGAAATAAAACAAATCAGGTATGTTAAGAAGACCATACACATAAAACCAAATACCAACTGTTGTCGTAGAAAGAGTGTCATCACACAGCTCGACATGGGATATCTTTTGGGAATCTTCATAGGCTTCAACCCCCACTATGGGATATCCTAGTGGCCTCAACCGAATCCCGGCCCCCATACTCACTCATGCAGAATCAAATACCTCTCCTAAAGACAAGATAGATGACCTTGCCATTCCAAGCCTTCCCACTCATCCCAAGCCTATACGAGCACTTGTGTCTATGAGTGAGGCTAAAATTATCTTGATTAATGTGAAATACTACCCAAACTTCTAAGTATATTGCTTTAGTTATCACTTGATTAAACCACCTCTAAAGGTTACCCAGTTTACCTCTTTGGGCTCTAGCGCCTAACAAAAGCCACTCTTCTACTTGACAACACATACAAACCAATCACCAAGGGAATCCCAAGTGCATACTAACAAGATAAAACCACTCCAACTCTAGGAGGAACACATAATGAAAACTCACTCCAAACACTGGAGGCAACAAAACACATAATCCACTCCTTCCAAAGAAGGCACGAATCACATAACCCACTCCTAATCCAAGGAGGCACAAATCATTCTCATTCGAGAAAACCGGGTAAAACAATAGGATACAACTATACGCACTACCCAAGGTAATACAAAGGTTGACTAACATATTACGACAACCCACACAATTAAACGAAAACCCTATCTGAAAGACTTAACATAAACAATTAATTCCCTTTGCCCAACATCAAGAATGAGAGAAAACACAACTTAAAAAGAGCAAATTTCTGACATCATATTAATTTAACTTTAGGATTTCCTAAATCCAAAAAATTTAATAATACATCGTTTGCAAACATCCAAGGTAAGTAAAATTACATTTGCAACATTAAGTAATTCAAACCTAATTGTTTAATTCCATTCACAATTTAAATAAGGGACTAAACCAATTATTTTACTTGTAATTTTCTCAATTACACTTAATAATAAATTTTATTTTTTTAAAAAAAGTAAAAAAATCATTTTTCTTAAAGACTCCACCTTTTCATCATTTCTAATTAAAATAATCTAAAAGTAATTATATTCAATTATATGATTAAACATATAGATTTTATTTAAATATTTTGTAAAAACTATATATATTTCCAACAACTCTAAATAAATCCAATTATTTAAAATATAATATATATATATATATATATCATATATATAAATAATAATAAAAATTTATTTAAATAATATTATAATATATATATAATATATAAATATTATATATAATACATATATATTATATATATAATATAAAATAAAATAAAATAAACAAATAAAATTAATTTTTTTTTAAAATGATTTTTTAATTAAACACACGGACCCCCAAAAGGGAGGAGGTCGTAGCCATAGGTTGCGCCCAGCCTCCCCTGTGGAGGTTGCACTTCCTTTGGCAGCACTTCCCCCACATAGGGTGTGGGGAGCACTACCACAGCAACGCCCTCCACTGGGGTGGTTGTGTGCAGCCACAGCTGCGCTCCCCCCATACTTAATAAATAAATAAATAAATTTATTTTATATATATATATTTTGTTTTTATTAAAACAAAGAAAAACACAAAAATCCTTTGTTTCTTTTTTTTTTCCAGAAACCACAAATTTTGACAGAAATTTTCCTTCCAATAGGGAAAAATTTCCCAAATAAAAATACACAGGATTTGTATATATATATATATATATATATATATATATATATAACATATGTATATAAATATATATATAAACAAAATTTTCATTTAACATCCAGATTGGACAAATTTTTCCTATAGAAAT
>VDFB02085907.1:0-18186 GCA_007258455.2 Sequoia sempervirens
ATAATACATCCTCATACTTGTTTATGATCTCCTAGAATCTGACATGATATGTAAAATTGTTGTTCTTGACACTCCTTAGTACAATGACATCTATACCTATCTCCAAAACCAAATGATTCCTTAAGACATGTCATCCACCAAACATAAATTCCTTATCTAATGTGCCTCTCATTAAACCCTCCTTGGTGGTATGCTCTATCATATGGGTTACAATGGTACTTTACTTAGATGTCTCAACTTAGATGAGGCTAACCTAGAATTTTATGAAGTCCATAATGCATTTATGCTTCTCATAGGAATGACATAATCCTACCCAAGAAAATCCTTCACATAGGATATTATTAACCTACCATGAAATTATATGCCTTTCAATATTTGAAATATTTCCTTTCATTTCAAAAACATGGGACCTCATTCATGCACCATCACAATATCTCCAACCTATTACTACTCTTTGTCCCTTCTCTAGATGGGGCCTTGATATCACTAGAAATATTAATTCCACCTCCTCCACTAACCATACATTCATTATACTACTATTAATTATTTCAATAAATGGGTTGAAGTAGTTCCACTCACTTTCACTATTGAAATCCAAATATCCAAATTCGTCCTCAACCATCTCATTTATCACTTTAGAATTTCATTCATCATCATCATCAAAAATGGAAAATATTTTAAAAAACATGAAGTACAATCATTATGTGAGAAATTCCATATCAAGAACAATTGGTATACCCCATTTTACCCATAAGGTAATTATCAAGCCGAGGCATCCAAAATAACCATCTTAAAAATCCTTAAGAAGATCACTAATAAGTTGACTATGATTGTCACCTTTAGCTCAATTTTTCTCTTTGTTCCTATCACACTATTATTCACACTTTGACAAGTTCCAATTTGTATTTTATTGTCTATGGTTCTAAATATATCTTTCCAATAGAGGTTGAGCTACCATGTTTGTGTGTCTCTTTTGTGAAACCTCATATTAGAGGAGGATTATCAAGTTTTATAGTTACATGAGTTGGAATTCCTCTAGGATAACCATTTCACCACACTCAATCACCTTAAATAATACTAATATAGGTTGCATCATGGCTATAAGAAACATACTCATACTAGGGAGTTTAAGGTTGGATGCCTTGTTCTTAAGGAAAATAAGAACACCACTTAGGATAGAGAGAAGAAATGAACTTTGAGCCAAAGTGGTTGGGTCCATATGCCATCACCATTAAGTTCATATTAGGAGAATATGAGCTAGCTATTATTTAAGGAAATGAAATAGATGAACCCATGAACACTATCGATCTTAAGAACTTCTATTCTTAAACCATTAGCACTAGTCTTCTAAAATTTAAAATTTAAAAAATAAAAATAGAAAATCATTTTTTTTTTCAAAAAATAGGTAAGAGAAATAAATGTATCCAATGGTGAAAACAAATCCTTGCACATCACCTTTAGTAAGTACCATGATAAAAACCTAGAAAAAAAGAATCATGTATAGAAAGAAACCATTGTAGTCTATGAGCAAGTGTCACTTCATATTATCTTATTCATCAAATTCAACCCATCCCATCATCTCTCTAATCTCAAATAGTGCACTTAAGTTTCCTATCCATAATTTATTTTTATTCTTCCATCATTCATATCATCCCTCTTTGTTATCCCTTGCACATATATTACCACTCATGCCACATTCCATCAAATTTCTCACCTACGAGAACATCTTATTTTCATCTACCAACTTCCCCACTTTCCCCCATCCATTGATTTACTTCCCTCCATATCTTCCATTCCATTTTATCCTTATTCACTCCACACCCTTTTTTATTGAATTTATGTTCAAATGGGTCCATCCACTTGTTGATGTTTCCTAGGGAATTATTATCACATATATTCCCATTAGGGCATGGATTTTTCACTTAAATCTATTTCGACCTTCCTCACACCATGAATCAGTCCCTATTTATAATCCCCTTTATCCCACCCTTCATTGCCCCATCCTTCCATCCCACTCATGATCCCATACACCCTTGGCTTCAACATTTCATTAGATAATACCTCATATTTTCTATATATTTTTAAGTGAATGTCTACATGTGTTTGTGCTTGTGTTTGCTTGTTACCTATAGTAATAGTGCTCCATACATCATACCATCATGGTTTCCTTCATCCTTTATATAAAGGAATGAATCAAAAACATGTCTTTTGGATTACTATGCTATTTAATTTTTTATGTATCAGTTCATGTTTCCTATAGTTCTAGTACTCCATCTATCACATCATCATGATCACCCTCATCCTTCATATAATGGCATAGCTCAACAATGTGTCTCTTAGAACACTATGCTATTTTTAGCTTCTTTATTTTTGCATTAGTTAATATGCACATGGTGCATCATCATCATGATCCATTATATCATGATGCATAACACCAATTATACAACATATAAAAGGCTACTCTTTACACATGAAGTTACTTTGAAAACATTTATCTTTCATCCTTTTTACCATTTCCCATATCCATTTCATTTATCTATCCTCTTTACACAAAACCATGTGTAATTTTAGTTTCATTACATCCTTGTAAGATATCATCATCAAACATGTACAATCACACAATCTAGAATTATTTTATGCAATCATTTGAGTGACATCAACCAATATGTACAATCCTCATCCATCACCAATTCTATATCCATGTCATGTACATAATCCAAATACGATTTCTCTTAATTAATATTTTATCCATAATGACACATATTCTTATCATCATATTTATTTTCAAGAGGCCTATTGGGATCCATTTCACCCAAAAATAGCTCTTTATGGAACTCCAATTCCATCATCATTCTTGAACAACTGGAGAAACCTACCACCAAAGCTCCATCCCATCCTAATTTTTATTCTTCTTTGACAAAATTCCACTTAGTCATGTATTTGTATCAAAGACAAAAAAATATAGACACTTATATTGTTGGTCTAAATAGAAGTTTTACCTATCTACATACTACTCACATGTTAAGTCTTCTTAGGTCATGGGAGGGAATCTTTCTAATTATGTTAGTTGTCACTAGATCTTATCTTATCTTTTAGCATTTAATGCTTGTGTCCTAAGTCATTTAATATTTTTTGATAGAGTTGTCTCATTGTACACAAGATTAAGAAACATGTCATGATCTTGTCTAATCGTCTCTCATAAATTTCTTTTATAAACAAGCCATCATATGTACATTCTAATTCAATCTAGTAATCTTGCATCCATAATCATAGCATGATATTTTTGTAATTTCTCTCTTGTGGAAGTTATTGTTGTCTTGCATGTGATTTTGGGTGTTGATGGTCAAAATAACACAACATTAAAAAATAATATTTCTACTCTATTTCTGTTGAAAAAGATAAATGATTTAAAACCACCTATCTTCCAAGGTCTCTATAGTTGGTTCTCAAATGTGCTACCATCATTTAATGGTTCATGCAACTATAATGTTCAAGGGGCCTTTGTTGGTAAATGAGTATAAATTGGGTAGTACAAAGTAATGTAACATGGGGGTTTTAAATAAATAGAAAAAGATCAATCAAGGCTTGGAATAGTAAAATGTGAACACAGATTCCTTTCAATTCAGACATGCAATTATTATAATGAGAATTTTCCAATTAATTAATACTATAGAATGACACAATTCATGAAATGCTTCACACCATCACATTCATTCATAGTGCAGATTTAAAACATGTAACCATTCGCCATCACTTTTTTTAGAATCAATTTTCAATAATAAAATACCACAAGCTCATCACCAAAATTAACATATCAATAAACAACAAGAAACATCATCCATAGATAACACAATAGATGGTTTTAAATTTAGAATATTCTATTGATTTTCATCAATTAAGAGTCATTTATGCACAATAAAATCCATTGGCATATGGAAAATTATTATCTATCAGCATTACCATTAAACTAAAAACTTCTAAAAATAAACTACTTACATTAAAAGCTATAAAAACCATTCAAGTGTCTTACATAAAGCTATAAAAATAAATCGTATCTAATCTTAGGTAGCCAATGTGACTTCAATTAGTCAACCTTTACAATGAGGAGAAAAAATTCTCTTATAGAAAGAATTAACATCAATATTTCCTATCAAAAATCACGATCCACAAATTTGAGGCCCAGATCCACAATTATAAGGGCACCCCCAATTAAGTCTGAGTCCTATCTTTGCTGAAATTGTTGGAGTTGAAAGGTATGCCTTGTGTCAATTTAGTCAAAATTTAACTAGAAGTTCTTAGTTTGTCTACTGTTGATCATTGCACCCAATTTCTAGCCCATCAAAATTGATCTAGAGCTGGTTGACATTTTTGACTTCACCCTTTTCCAAAAAGTAGAATATTCCCTTGCCACTTAACTAATTTGAGCTATTTTGGATGCCTTATTTTTGAGATAACCATCCATATTATCAAAAATCTACTGTAAATTTTCATCTTCAAATGCATCTACCCATTCCACCCTGAACATTTCTCTTTCGTATTCTTTGGTAGTGGCTGTATATATATCCTATAGCTGGGCAATATTCTAGAAAACATCTCGTACATAGAACCTGATGTCCATAAGCTTATCCAAAAGAAGCCCTTCATCATCATCTCCTATCTTAATCATTTCCTCAAATCTATTACTCCATTGATCTTTCATTTCCTGCAAAGAAATCAAACCTACACTTGGTGAAGCCTCTTTACCAATCACTTCAACAATAATTCCCTTTACAACCTTTCTTTCCTTAAACAAATCTTGATGAGCTTGCTACAATATTCTTCTATGTTCCATGAGGACTTCTATTTTGAAGATCAATATATTCATACACTTATCAAGGTAACCAAAATCTTGATCTTCTAGAATGGCATACTCAATCACATCTGCCTTAGGTAGCCTCTTCAATATTCTCAATTTCTTCATATGCTCGACATATTTATCCTCTTCTCTTCCAAGCAACTTGATATATTCCCTCAGGGACTTGATTAGATTACCTAACTATTTATAAATTTTCAAAACAACAATGAAAATATCCTCTATATCCTTCTTGAGAAGGTCAATCCACTTCTCCATCATGTTTGTGATTTTCTCTTCATTTTAGTTAGCTCTTCCACCTCTTTGCAGTTCATTAAAATAAGAATTTTTGATGGTGTTGGATGTTTAGGAGTGGATGTAATCAATTATTTTAGAAAAAATTTCATCTTCCCAACCCAAGTCTTAAGCTCATCCTTAGCATGCTTATCCTTGATCAGTCACGATTTGGTAGTGGTGGCCATGATATCAATAAGGTTTATTTGCTGATTTCTCATATGCTTACCCAAATTGACAGTGCTCACTTGATAATCTGCAACTTGTAGCTCCCTGCCATCCTTATCAACTACTGGGGTAGCAATGTCTACTACCAAGTCCCCATCATTAGTGAGCCTTGTAGAGTGAATAGCATGAGGCTTCTTCTTTGGCTTTACCTTGTCTATTTCCTTTATCATTTCATCCCATGTCATCAGCTGAGCTTGAACTTGTTGTCTCTTTTCTAAATTTAACTTAAGCCAAGTGGGAGCAGCTAGCTGAGTTGTTACCTATTGATTACTGGGAGGTGTTGATGAAGGAGGTGTAGAAGAAACTACCTTGACAGTCTACTCATAAGAAGTCTTTTTCTGCTTCTCTTGTTCTTTTTTCAACCTCTCCTATTCTATTTTCTCATTTTGAGCTCTAATTTCTTCTATCTTTTTCATCTCTTCTTTTTGTGCAACCTCCTCTTTATCTCTTAACCTCTGCTACTCTAACTCTTTTGAATAAAGTTCCTCCTTTGCTGTCTTGTCTTTCTCAAATTTATTTTGTTGTTCCAACTCTCATGCACGAGCCTCTTCTTCAACTCTCTTTTGGGATTCTATAGCTTCCTTTTCCCGAACTAGCTCTTCATCTTTCTTCTTCTTCACCAGCTAACTCTTCAACAACTTCCAATATTTCCTTTTATTCATCTTTAGTCAAAATGTCATTCATTACAACCTCATCCCAAAGGCTTCTTGGATCAAATCTAGTGTCCTCTTCTCTAGGTTCCTCTTCATCCCTCTCAAGATATTCTTCCCATTTTTCTCTTTCTTCTTCTTGAGGTGGAGTTTTCTTAGAGTCCAAGGGTATAGGTGAATCTGTCACATCAATTACTAGGGCCCTCTCCTCTTGAGCAACTATTATTTCTATAGTCAATGGTGTAGTGAGAGGGGTGTCCTTAGTTTGCATAGGCATAGTAGAAGGTCCTTCTTCAGTAGCTTGTTCTCCAAAGCACACAGTTGCTATGGGTGTAGCACCAAGACTTGAAATAACCCTTGTAGCAGGAGCTTGATAAGTAACCTTAGCTTTTTGCAAAGCTTTAGTAACTTGCTTCATTGAAATTTCTTCCTCCATCGAGGTAGGTTCTTTTGTGGTTGCAACAGTCTTCTTTAATCTCTTATACTACCTTGTTTCAGTCGAGGAAGTGAGTTCACTGCTAGAATCCTTCTTCCTTAAAACCTTAACCCTTGCTTGATTTAAATGAAGATTAAGCCATTTTGTGCTTCTATCAACCACTACCTATGACACCTTACAAATATTGGTTTCCTCCTTTTCCATCCAATTGATTGGCTCCAAATCCTTGGTAGCCAATTTATCCATTTCATAACGGGAATCAAGAGTGATCCCATCATCAATAGTTCCTTTTGGTATATCCCTTTTAACCTAGAAATCCTTCATTTTGGAAATTTTCAATCTTTCATATCCCCTTTTCCTCACTTCAAACTGATCTTACAGGTTAACCCAAAAGTCTTCAAGAAGTGGCCGATGATGGGGAAATTGCGAAGCATATATACCATACATTTTCTTCTTAGGATCAAAATATTTCCTTGATGTATTATGTTTGAAATTCATTGATTGAAACTCCTTTGTTACTGTCTTAGCTATTATTGAAGAGGAACAAGAATAAAACCCCAGTTGTATTGGGAATGAGTGGTAGCCAGCCTTGTGATGTGTAGAGAATTTGGCATTCACCTCAGCTGCTTGACGATCAAACTCCATCAAGACCTATCTATCACCACAACACCTTGGCAATTTGAAAGGGTGCTTATCAAACCCAAATAGTCTGAAATGTGTGGATTTGGGGTATTGGATAAACTTATATCCCCACTCTTCAATAAACTCCATTGCCTCCTGAGACAATATGAAACCAAGATCACCTGTGAGTTGATTAATAATAAAATATAAAAATGCATCATTGAACCTTTTAAAGTGTCTCTCTACTACTATCAACTCTAGCTAGTCATAATGCTCCCATAACTTCTTCTGATCCAAACCGTCATCCATTTTTCCCACAATAGTTAACCCTGGAGACCATCCCATTCTTGCAGCACAATAGATTACATATGAAGACATGTAGAATGTCTTGGTTTCCATTACTTTCAACAACTGATCATGGATGTTATTTGAAATTATCTGCCCCCAATCCAAGTATTGTGATCCTTCCAAAATCAATTGAATAATGGAAACATCTAGTTCTCAAAGGCATGGGAGTTTTCCTTTCCAAATACTCTTGCCAACAATGTAATCATATCACCAATATCTTCAGAGAAATCACACCTCTTGGGTTTAGGTGGTAACTTCTTTACTTATTTCTTTTCTATTTTTAGTCACCTTTTGTTAATGACCCTTTTGTTTCCTTCCTCATCTGCTACCCAGTGTTTAAGTGCATTAGCTTTAGACATAATCTTGGGGTTAGGATGAGGAGGAGGATCGAAAACTAGTCTAATCATTGCTAGGGTTAAATCAATGATCACATTTCCCTGTGAATCAATGCATTGCCTCTGAGTTGGATTATATGTTTGTGTAGTAGTTACAATAAACTTCGGACATTGCACAAAAATAGGAAAATTAGCTACATGTGCTAGTCTGGAAGCAAAAATCCTCTTTTCCCTTGGGGAAGCATGTTCTAAGAAAGTATCCTCACAAAAATGGTCCAAATAAATATGCACTACAAGTGTATCATTCATCTTCATGACCTCAGATCCAAACTTGGATGGTACTGGGATCCCTTGGAACTTGTACTTCATTGTAATAGGAACTTGTTTTGGTTTTATCCTTTTACCCCTTGTTCCTTTTGATGTTCCTTCACTGGGCACTTCTTCCTTTGAATTAGATATTTTTTAATCACTTGCAATACTAACAATTATCAGAAAAAGAAGAGACATGTGTAGAGCATATTAGCACAAGCATTCATATTAAATCTCCATTCATTCAATATAAATTCCCATTCTACAAATTAATTCAACATTTTCAAGTTTTGGGTTCACGATAGAATCAAGAACTTGACCATTCTAAGCACAATACTGAACTATATCGGAAGTCAAGATCGAGGAAAATATTGAATCTAAACTTAATATAACACCCTTGAATTCTATTAGAAATCGGCATCGACTTCTGGTTTAACACCTACACCTATAATGATGAACATATTTTAATTTCATTTGGTGGTCTGATCCCGCAATGTGTTCAGAAATCATGATCGGGCCTTCACTAAGCAGTGATACTTAACAAACACAGTCGGTAAAGGGATCTCTCTGAGTTCTGATCCTGATGTTGCATCAGAAGTCAAAATTAGGATATGTTTCAAAACCAGATCCAAAAGAGTGAATAAGTTTGAGTAATGTCTCGAGGTCCGATCTCAGCCATAGTTCGAGAGTCGAAATTGGGAAATAGTTTAAGACTATAACTTTAGAAAACAAGCAGGGATAGGTCAACTCCAAGTTTCGATCTCAATATTGTGTTGGAAGTTAGAATCAAGATGACACTAAATGGTGGAACCTAAAGCCATGTGAAGGTTTTGGTGCTTGTCTAAAATTTGATCCTAATGGTAATGCGAGAATCAAAATGAGAATGTTGGTTGATACACATTAAAACCTTCGAAAATTTTGGAGTCACAACCTGAACTCTGATCCCAATGAAACATCAGAAATAAAAATCAGGACATGCTTTAAGACCTGACCCAAATGATGGTTTAAGTATAAAGTGTAGTTTCAAATCCCAATTCCGACAGAGCATCGAGAATTAGGATTTAAGACTTGAAAAAATACAAAGGAATCAAAATAAATGTAACAAAGTCTCCTTAAATGTGCTTTTGGGATTAGATTATGATTTTTAATGGTTCAAATTTTAAAATTTATCAAATTTAATGCAAACTCAACTAGGTAGTACAAAAACCCTAGGTAAACTAGGGCATGGCAGGAACATAAAATCTCGCGAATGAAAGAAAAAACAAAATGTGAGAAAACCAAAAACACACAAACCCAAAAAAAAACAATGAAAAACAAACCAAAGGGTTTGAGAACAAAGAAAAATGCACTAAAGGGTTCCAAGAAAATAAAAATAAAAATGAAAAAGAACAAACAAGAAAAGAAAGTGAGAAACCAAAAAGCATGAAATAACGGACAAAACAAACATAGGCAAACCAAAAATAAAGGGAAAACACAAGAAAAGACACTTACCTCCAAACACAACTAAAAATATGATAGCAAGGAAGAAATCCAAGCACTACCTCAAACCCTAACTCTCGGCACCATCTTGGTTTGCTCCTTCGAAGTCCACAAGCGAAAATGAGCAAAAAATGAGGAGTGATGGGAATAAAAAGCAATCCATGTGTGCGCACAAGTGTCCATAAATGTGGGTTGGTCAGGCCTTAGGATTGGGGCAGAAGTCATAAATGCGACATCACAAGAATGAAGGTAAGCAGGAGTCAGGATCAAGACACAATATGACACCAAACTTTCAATGAGTGCAAAGTTTGAGCAAAGGTTCAAAATCCAAATCAACAAACAAAGACAAATGTGGAAATCAAGATCGGGAGGGAAAATGAAACAAGAACTTTGGAAAATTTCTTGGTTCAAGTTTCGGTCTGATGTCTGATTTCAAAAAAGACAAAGAGAGTAGGAAATTGGGATCAAGATAGAAACAAGAACAAGAACTTTGAAAAAGTTCTTAGTTCCGGTTCCAGTTCGATGTCCAATTCTGACATAAGAAAAAACACATAATGAAGAAAAGCAGAAGTTAGGATTGAAACAAAAATAGGAACTTACAGTTTTAAGGATGTAAGGTGACAATTCTGATCTGATACTCGAATCTGATATAACAAAGAAAACATAAGGAAAAGCTTGGGGATCAGGATCAGAACACAAACATGAACTTGAACTTTGGAAAGTACCAAGTGTGAGTGTTAGTCTGAAAACCAAACCCAAAAAATAAAGGAAAACAAGGACTTAGGAGAAAAAGAAACAACTCCTAAGACCCGAACAAGAACATCAAGGTCAAAAACAACAAAAAGGGGGACCCATTTTGACCAAAAAAAAAATGGGGTGGTTATGTAAGGCATAACACTGGGGTGTTGAGTAGTTCACCATAAAATCCTGCATGGTATCAAAGCTTTAGTGCTGCATAATTCTTCCTAGATATGAGGGACCAATCTTGGCATGAAAATTTGGCTACGTGTGAGTAGAGGTTTCAAGGACCTCACCATTAAATCCAAGGAATAAGAGAAAGTTATGTTTTCCCTTCATTTTTTCAAATTTCATCATATTTTGTTTGATTTACAAGGGTGTCAAGTTGTGATAGGGTTACCAAATCTAGGAGGTAGCTGAATTTTTAGAGCACTTTGGGCCAAAATCGCCCCTGCCATTGTGTCCAAAAGTCCTAAAAACCCTAAGCTCAACAGTCAAGTCACTAAAATATGAGTACTTCACCTAGGGCTTGAGGAAAAAAATTCCCTCCTTCACCAATATGGTTGTACAACTATCATAATTGCAAGTTTGGTACTGTTGGAAGATAAATCAGGTTTTAAAAAATTGGGTTTTTTAATATTTTTTAACATATTTTTTTATAAAAAAATATTTAAAAAACTATTTGGATTTTTTTTTATAAAAGTCAAAAATAAATTTCTACAAACTTGCATGTCTGTAGACTAACTTGTAGGTATGTGGGGCTTGTGGGAGCCACACAACCAAATGTACAACCGTGGCCCCATGCGAACTGCCGCTATCAACAAAAAATTTCAATCACTACCAAAAATTAATATTCTAGTGCATTTCAAAAAAATTGCTGATAATTCTAGAATATTCCTTTATTCTTCCAAGATTCCATCCAAACCATTGGTATTAGAATATTCCATTTTGAAGCATATTTTGCGGCAGAAGGGAATATTTCGTGTAATGAGTCAATGACCGTCAAATTTAATCATGTGAGTTGACATCAGCATCACATCAACATGACATCAACACTCCTTAAAGATTTCCCCCCCCTCACCATCTGCATTTTGGGGATGAAGGGCAATTTTCAAATGCTTATAACTTGGTCCTACAAACTCCTTTTTTTGAGCAATTTCTTTTTCATTTGGGGTATAATTTCACACTCTTCATAGTGGAATAATTGGTTTTTGATTGTGGTGCATGGTTTTTTCAGAAATTATAGATTCTCACAGGTGTTGTTGAGTTGTTCTCATTTTGGGAACTTTCGGGGCTTTGTTATTGGTCCTACAAAAAATTATTTGAGTGATTTTTTTTTAAAGTGCATATTTTTTTTGTGTACTTTATAGTGGTGTAATAAAATTGATATCATCTTGTGTACAAATTTTACTTTGAGCTTGTGGATGAATTTTACATCTGTAAGCACTAAGAACAAGATCACTTGGTTGTTTTTTGGCAAGTGGCACCTGTAATCACACTAAGTATAAAGTTCCTCAAATAATATATTTCTGTAGGGTGTCTTGATTGAGTAATTTGGGGGGTAAATCTTACTGTGGTTGGTTTCTTTCTTTTGCTTGTTTTGTGATCTTATAATGGAAAATATCAAATTGAACTCCTAACTCCATATAATTATACTTCATGGATAAAATCAGTATGGAATTATCTCATGGGGAAAGGTCTTATAAGCTATCTAAAAGAAACTATCTCTCAACATACTAATGCTAAAGAATTGGCACAATAGGAGATTTCTCATGAGAAAACACTCAGATGCATATGTTCATTAGTCTCATTTAACTTACAGTTTCATATTGAATCATGCAAAAAACCTAAAGAGAATTGGGGGAATTTTGATAAATTGTATGGTAAAATTGATAAGATTAGGGGATATTAGATTGATAATAATTTGATAAATCTTGATCCTAATTTTTTTGATCACATCCAATACCATATCTCCAAGGTCAAATAAATAAGAACACAACTAAAAGATTTTAGCATTGATAAAGAGCATTTACAATTGATTTTGAATGTGTTATCAAAGATTGGTCTTAAGTATTAAGTGTTTGTTTCTAGATTTCATACCCATTTGCTTTCTATGGGATCATCACATGTTGATCCTAAGTTTGATGAATTTGTAAATATCCTAATCCAAGAGGAAGCGAAGTTAATACAATGGGTCTAATCAAGTATTCCAATTCATAAGAATTGTTGGATAGTGAGTCAAAGGTACACAAAGAATAAGGAAATCATAAAAAGAAGAAAAAGAACAAGCCACATAAATAATCTAAATCCTCTCCCTCAAAAGGGGAATCATCTAAGAAGGATAGGCCTACTTGTCAATATTGAAAGAAGACAAGGCATGATGAACATCAATGTTATTCAAAGCAACTTGATTAGTTGAATCATCTTCTTAAGAAGGCTCAAATCAATTATTCTTTATCATCAAAGGGTTCATCTTCTTCTTCTTCATCAAAGTATGATAAAATAAATGGGAAAGAACTTTTTATAGTTGTAGATTATGGGTCAAAAAGGTGGATACTTGAATCAAGAGCCTAACATCACATGGCTTTATCAGAGAGTATGTTCATTTCATTTGAGACTTGTTAACCACCACACATCCTAAGGATAACAAAAAATATATGCATGTTTGTGAGAAGGGATCCATTGACATGGATGATGGAGCATTTAATGATGTTCTTTGTTTAACTTCATTTTCAACCAATATCCTTTCTATCTATCAGATCACACATGGTGGAACAGGAAGGAGTGTTGAGTTCACACCATATTCTATCATAATCTAGGATTTGTATGGAAAATATATAGTTATAGTTGGGGAGGTTGATCACCAATATTGTATCTAAACCTTCTCACATTTTTCTCTTGATGATTCAGAAGATGTTCACATTGAGGCATCTTGTGTTGACACTTTCGAGGAGATTCAGTATGCTCATTTGAATCTTGGAATACTTTCATATTTTGAGGATTGATTGACATGTTTTGATGTTCCATCTCCTTTATCTACTATTGTACTTGAGGATGCTTATGATTCCATAGTTTTGGCTCCTTGTGATTTAGTGCAACTAGACATTCATCATCTTCAAGGGATGGCTACTTAGGATGAGTACTTGATAGAAATTGGTGTTTTATTTTGAGAGTTATACATTTCAGATTTGGGAGACATCATTGATTGCATACATCTTCTCTTTGATGAAGATCCTCCTTCAGTTGTTGTGAGGGAACACTATGACCCTCTTGTTCATTTTCTACACGATCATCCTTTGAAGTTTGACACGAGTGTGGATTATTTTGGACAACATTTGGAGGAGGATTCTTTGTCTTCAAAGGATGTATCTTTATTTTTGGATTGTGTTCTATAATCTTTTGTTAGAGATTCTGGATTGTCTTCTTTGGCAGTGTGGCCTAGAACGCCTATTCAGAGTGTGACACCTTTCGACATTGACATGGAGACACTTGAGCATTATTCAAAGATATCACACATCATCCTTCTTCCCACACATTCATTTCAAGAATGGGGAGACATCTTGCATACCATCTTGGTCTTGTTTCTTCCCAAGGGGAGGAACATTTTTTGACAGTCTTGGATCATCTTCAACATTCATTTTCAAGCATTCACCATCTTTGCAAGAGAATCTACATTGAGCAGGGTCTGCATGGTATCTCTTCTTCTCTCTTATGGGGGGGGTCTTTTTTCACATATGGGGTTTTTTCATTCTCATTCATCATTGACAACATCTTGTTTTTTTATCTCTTTTGGGGAGGATTTTTGTCAGGTTTTCTCCTTTTCTCTATTTGTGAGAGATTGCATTGAATTTGTATATGGGTACCTAACATGGCCTTGTATCCAAGACCCATATTTGTGTCATATGCATAATTAATAATCCATAAGTTGTATTTAAGGGGGGGTGTTGGTGTAAATATGTGTTTTACCTATCTACGTCCTATTTATATG
The DNA here is from genome assembly GCA_007258455.2 of Sequoia sempervirens. Lineage (NCBI taxonomy): Eukaryota > Viridiplantae > Streptophyta > Pinopsida > Cupressales > Cupressaceae > Sequoia > Sequoia sempervirens. The sequence continues at coordinate 14,258 of VDFB02085907.1, forward strand.
TTAAGTCCACTTAGGTCCTAGGAGGGAATCTTTCTAGTTAGTGTTAGTTGTCACTAGATCTTATATTATCTTTTAGAATTTAATTCTTATGTCCTAAGTCATTTAATATTTATTGAGGTAGTTGCGTCATTTTACAAGATTAAGAAAAATATCATGATCTTGTCTAATCCTATCTCACAACTTTCCTTTATAAGCAAGCCATCATATCCACAATCTAATCCAATCTAGCAATCTTGCATCCATAATCATAGCACGATATTTCTGACATTTATCTCTTGTGAAAGTTATTATTGTCTTGTGGGTGACCCTATGGTGTTGAGTTTACCATAAACTCCTACAAATACTTCCCTAGTACACCCTTTTATTATAAATCAACCAAATAATTGTATCACCTAGTCAAATCCCTTTCACCTAATAATTAAATTATCCTATTATTTAATTAGTCCCTTTTCTATATCACATAGCTAAATAAATTTATTATTATTGACACCTATTCCACCTCACATGTGGCTAAAATAATTAAATAATAACATTATTTAATCATGGCTATATTCCCTCTACCAACTTTCAAGAATAAAGGGATCCTAAGTACACTCGTCCCCCACACTCATGGTTGCAACTACTTACTATTTTTGGTAAGTGTATCTTAGACCATCACATTATAGCAACCTCCATCATAACCCTATGCTCTATCCTCAATCCTAGGGAAGTTCTCTCATTCATCCTCCACTGATGATCATTATGTCACATATCTACCATTCATTGCCTCTTTCAAAAATATATGAACTAAGGCACGCTCTCATCCATTTCATCCATTCATATTGGATAACTATAGAATTTCAAAATAGGTACCTTTTATGCAAGATAATTTACTTTTCAAACTATCATTGGAGAAAATCACACTCAATAATAAATTTTTATAGTAAATTTTGTTTTGTTTGGTTTTATTGAACTTCATTTGCATACTTTATCTGAGATTTGTAATATTTTAGAATATGAATATTTTATTTTTTATTTGTTTCCTAGTTTAATTATAAATTGTTCCTTACAATATTTTTGGTATTCATCAACAAATTTTATTGATACACTTGGGTGTACATTCTTTTATATAATTCTAAGGTCTTAGAATACTTTTAGGGCTTCAAAATTTTGTAGAGAAATAGTTAGGGAAATCCATCAAGGATTTTTGCATTAACAATGGTGGTGAGTATGTAAATAATCATTTGGAGTAATTTTGTACTATAAAGATACTTTTTAGTAGAATCTACTTTGACACAATATTTAATAAAACAATGTACTAAAACAAAAGAATAGGTTTTAGAAGGAAATGGTGAACTACATGGTTCACTATAGATCTCTTGCACCTCAGTATTTGGTGGATGGCATAAACTATGTTTTTAATCTCTAGAATCATGTTTTTCATTGAGCCTTGGAGGAAGTCACTCCTTTTGAATCTTGAATCAATAAAACAAATAGTTAAGCAATTCAAATTTTTAGGTTCTACTAAAGGAATCCACATTCCTTTAGAGAAATATAAGACCATGGATTCAAAAATTAGACCTTTTATATTTCAATTTATCTAGATGTTGTTAAAGGTTATTGGTTGCTCCACCCTTATATATATGAGATATTCATTGAGAGGAGTGTTCAATTTGAGGAGATATATTTGAGTTCCACTCTTTCCACTTCTCTAAATTTTCATTTTACATTCAAATTGGAGTCACTTAGGCTATATGATAATTCCTCTAAGGATTCATATCCAACTAGATAGATTTATAATGATGAAAAGTCTTATTCCTCTACTTTAAATGATAAGAGTGATAATGAGGATTCATTTCCTTCCTCTATTAGCCATAATTTAGATGTTAATGATACTCCTCTTGATTCTCTAACTTCAAGTCATCTATGGACTTGATAGAAATGGTGGGTATAGGTGATTGGGTGGGGGATCAATTAGAAACCAAGTGAAAATTCCCATAGTTTTAGGGGCTTCCACATGTTTTTATAGCTACTAATTTTTATCCATAATATTTTTAGGATTCATAAGGAATTCTTGAATATGATTTTACTAAACAAGAGGAGTATAGTTCCTTGATTAGGAACCACACTTGGAATCTTTTCCCTCTTCATAAGGGAAGAACATTTTTCCATGCAAGTGGATATATAAGAAAAAAATTAGAGTGAATCATTTAGTGGATAATTATAAGGCTTAATTAGTTTCAAATTAATTTTCTAGGTTCTTGGTGTTGATTACTCTTAAGAATTTCACACCTCTTGCAAAAATGAGTTCCATTGAAATCACACTTTTTATCACTACACCACATCACTAGGATGTTAACCAAATGCTATAGCATCATAAATTGTGCTCCTTGATGGCATAGGAACAATTTCATGATTTATTTGTCACTTGCTTTAGTGTCCACTCCCCTAGTCTATTTTAGGACCATTTTCAACCTTGGCCTTACCTCCAACTACAAGAGATATGTTGATGCTGCCCTAAAACCCTTACTAATGATCCTATGCCCCAAAACATTGGTCAATGCTAAAAAATGAGATGGGTCATATGTTAGGATAAATTTTACTAGTTGTTCCTACTTGGACATGCATGTGATGCATGGAAAATAGCACAAAAAAATAGTTTCCTACTAATTTACATGAAAAATAAATACACGTGTAAGAGTCGGCCTCTGCCTTTAGTGATGTGACCTTGATTTTTACATTAGAACACCAATTTTTTTCCTAAATTCAAATCTTGACATGTCTACATACACCTAAGGTCACTCTCTTGCAAGATAGGCTAAAAATTTCCCCATGTTGCTAACTTAGCCTTGAATAAAGAGTCTTGAAACAATAGAGAGAAGGGTCAAACTCCCTCGTAGGTAGACTAATCAAGGAAACATTTATAATAAATCACAACATAAGTGATGAGGTAAGTTTAGTGATGAGGTAAATTTAGAAATAGAGATGAAAACCAAAATAGATTCAAAGATCTATGAATGTGGGAGGAGTATATTCCAATTTGTAGAGACATGCATGGAAAATTCGGTAGCATAGATAATGCAATCAGCTGGTTGATAAAATGCACATCACCATGAGACCCCATTTCTTTGAGGCATTTCTTGAAACAACTGATTTCCTTGTCTATGCTATTTGATAAAATCCTTTGGTAGACATGTATGGGAAATTTGGTAGTATAGACAAGGAAATCTACTGCTTGGTATAAATGTTTGACAAAATACCTCAATGAGATATATCCTTGTGGACTAGAATGATTGTAGGATATGCACAAAATAGATTTATTGAAAATACTTTAGAAAATTTGAAGCATATGCAAATTGTAGGTGTAAAACCAAATTCAACTACATTTTCCAACATCCCCTAGGCCAATACCAAAATGAAAGCTTTGGAGAGTGATATGAAAATCCATAGTAAAGGATTCAAAAATGATGTATTATTTTACTTCCTTATAACTTATGCCATATATATGTGTATACAAAATGTGGAAGCATACACAAGGCAAGCCAATTGTTTAACAAAATGCCTCAAAGAGATGTGGTTTAAAAATGTAATTGGAAAAGTGTAAAGAATTGTGTAATTTAAAATGTATTGAAAAGATAAGGCTATAATGACAAAACAAACAATGATCAACATGGAATATGAAAATAACAAAAATAAAAGAAAGCCAAAATATAATGAAAGAAAATGTGTAAAGACTTTGCATACCTAAAAAGCCGGAGTTTCAAATGGAGGATTTCTACCCAATTATGTAGCCTTTGCTTCTTTCTTCAAATTCCTCAACAATTTCAATTTTTCAAAATCTTGTTCCCCTCCAAACTTCAATTATATATCACTTTTGAATGGAATTCAGACTTGAATTGATATTATATGCCTTTCAACATGAAAACTCTGCTATTTTATGCAAAGGTGGT